>CAHIKZ030002642.1:0-217671 GCA_903632075.3 Acanthosepion pharaonis
TTATGACTGATCACAGCAGATGTGAAAAACTTGCCCAAGGTCTTAATGTTTTCTACTGAATCAGCTAAGCCATGATATATCTTCTGCCATTTAAATAGCAAAAGATTGGTGGTGGTGGTGGTGGTGGTGGTGAAAGAAGTGGAGAGGTCCCTCCTCCCACTACCTCCGTCACCAATAATCCGATCCTGTAAGACTAATTCTCTCAGTGTCAGGAGAAAATCAAACAGGAAGGAAGTAATTCAAGATAAGCATTTGTTTAGAGCCGTGCATCATTTTAGACAAGAATGTAGTACCCTTCCCAATTGGTAAATTACAAGCTGCGCATCTAGCTGCTGCTGCTGTTGTGACCGGGAGAGAGAGAGAGAGAGAGAGAAAGAAAGAGAATTGGGGTGAATCAGGCAAATGGTAAATCTCGACACCTGTCCAGCATGAAGTCTACCAAAACAAACTCTACCATTACTAAGTTTATAACTACAATTTTTCTACTGTTGCAACTAAATACTAGGTGGCTTGGTAGTAGTACTTGGTAGACTGATTGGGGCTTCAATTAACAATTTCAGTTAGATTTGTATTGTAAAAGTATATATATATATATATATATATATATATATATATATATATATGCATACACTTTTTGTTTTTCTTTTTTCTCATAAACACATTTCTTTGCCATTATAACTTCCAACTTTCTTTGGACATTCAGAAATTTTATTTCTTGAAAAAATATAAAAAAAATAACCCAACTCCATTAACATCTTCAAATGAGATACAAATATATATATATATATATATATATATATATATATATATATATATATATGTGTGTGTGTGTGTGTATAAACAATACACACATGCTTAGCAATATAGGCAGATACACATCATATTCCTCCTTTTTTACATGTTATAGAATGAATATCTGAAGTTGTGTGTGTGTGTGTGGGGCTGTTTTTGCAGCTATGTAATGGATTGAATAAGGGGACAGGTCTTGTATAGGCAGCCCTATGAATTGAGGGTATTGATTTAAGCCTATCACACAACCTAGAGAGGCAAGAGATTGTATCAACCAGACACAGCAATGAAATTATGTGTGTGTGTGTAAAAAAAAAATTGAAAAAATACGATTCCCCCCTTCTATTTTTGTTTCTGGTCACCCCCACCCTCCAAAAGAATACATTACTGAGGAGGTTTGACAGTTAATGCTAATTACTAGAAATGTCTTCATCATCATCATTGAGAGAGAGAGAGAGAGAGAATGGTAGAATTAGAGGGAAGGTTTTTGGAGGCAGGTATGTTTAACAATTACCAAAGAGTCTGTTTAGTAAAATCTTTTGATTCTGGGAACAGGAAAGGGCAATTGATAAAGAAGGATGGGGTAGGGGGGGTTCTGCTGTAAGAGCAAGTAGACCCATATAGGCAATAAATAAAAAATAAATAAGAATTTACATCCTATCTCCATTCCCCAATTCTAATTCCCAGGACAGATAAATGTTTTTTTTTTTCTGGTAATCTGAATAGACTTGCTTACTCTGGTAACCATATTTGCATATTTGTGTTTATGAGAGAGAGAGAGTATGGTAAGAAAGAGGTGGTGGCAAAGAACCAATCAAAAAAATTCAACAGAATTTAAATGCCATGTCCTCTTTACTTTCAGCCCTAAAAGAATAAATGCACTGCCAGCACACAACATAAGTTATTTCACTTATAAGGTGATAACGATATTTATTGACAAAAAAAAAAAAAAAAAAAAAAAAATTACTTTTGGTAAATTCTCTCTTTGTTAGACACGTGTGGGGGTGGGAAAGCTAATTATTCAAATATCTTAAGGATGATTTAATCCTATTAAAAGGGGCATCATCAACATTTCAATTATTGGATATCCTAAAATCATGAATTTATCTACACCAATCGCTAAGGGGAGACGGGGGATACAAAGCAGCAAAAACAGAATATGGTCGGCCCACAAGATTTTGAAACGTTAGCCCCTGTAGGAGGTAGTGGTTAGAAGACCAACTAAGCAAACGGAAGCCCTAATTTGAAGTTCCAACCAGAAGTAAATCAACAATTTTATGCAAATTGTAAAATTGTTTGCCCAGTCAAAATGGTAAACAATTGTTAACAAAGAGGAGGGGAGAAAAGTGGTAATGTGCCAATGTAACACACAAACCTTTCGACCCCACCCCTAAATAAAAAAAAAAAAAATAATAATTAAAATAAATAAATACACATGACAAAAAAAAAAAAAAAAAATGTCCTCCTCTAATAAGGAAGACATTCTGGTAACATTTATAAATAATTTAAGCTCCATACCCCCACCTTCATCCAGTGTGCGTGTGTGTGTGTGATTTAAAAAAAAAAAAATAAAGAAGTTGTGTCTGTGTGTGTACATGCACATGCTTGTTGCTTGGAAAAAAAAAAAAAAAAACACTTCTCTCATGAAGGCTAGCCAGGGTGAGAGAGGGAGGGAGAGAGAGGGGGGGTATGGTGATAGTTTTGTAGTGAGAGATCCCAAATATATTCTTTTCCTAGCTGGTTGGGAACTGCTGCTGCTACAACAACCTTAAGAGGAGAGAAAGAAGAAAAAAAGAATGTCTGTTCATGTGTATAGTGAGTATGGGTTCGGGTGAAGGAACAAGAAAAAAACTAATATCAGAAAAAAAAATAAATGATGTGAACTTTTGACTAACATAAAAGAGAAAGAAGAATATGGAGCAAATGTCAAAATAGAAGCTTGAATTTGATGCAAAATGATATGATATAACAGCAGACAGGTTCAGTTTATTGCTGTCATTTTTAACTGCTACAATTATGTAAGTGAGATTAATAAAATTTGATGAGACTGAGATCTGTAAACAATTAAGTAGAAAAGAAAAGATGAAAGGAAATAATCAAAATTAAAGAAAAAAAAAAACAAGTGTTTATTGTACTGACGATATGATAAAAAAGATAATTTCATTTATTTTGTATTTTTAAAAACTGAGATCAGTTGAGTGCTAGGATTTTTTTTTACCTCTTTATTAAGAAATGAAATTTTATAAGCAGCAGCAGGAGGAGAGAAGCAAGGGTAGACAACTCTCGATCAATTAGACAAGGTTCCAATGTAAACTTCCAATTGGTAGCCAAATCAGATGAACTGGGCAACATTAAATTGGCCACTTTGTTTACAATATAAAAAATACATTCAAGACTTTCATTGAGCAAAGAAATGTTTCTAAGGGAATCAGTGGTTAGAGCCGAACAAAGTTTTCTTTGTATTTCAACCATATTGTAATTATATAAGCTCAATAAACAAGAGGAAAGACATTGATTATAATCTCTTCCATGATGGTTAGTTTACAATGGTGGAACGATATATAGTATTTATACAAGCCAGAGCTTGCTTAAAAAAAAAAAAAAAATACTAGGCATTTTCATTTCTGTGGTAACCTTCAGTAGCAACAAGGTGTGTGATCATGGTATTGTGTGTGAGCGTGAGATCACGGCATTTCAGATGACTGTAATTTCAGAGGGTGTGTGCGTGTGCATTCGAATGTGTGTGATCATGGTAATTTGGATAAATGTGTGTGCATGTCTACTTACACATACATATGCAGAATTTTGTGGATTTGTTTTTGACCTCCCACCTCACCCCTTGAGGGATGGAGTTGTATTCACAGGTTACAAAAAATTAAATTGCTTCCAACATTAGCAGAGTTAAAAAAAAAAAAAAAAAAAAGAAAAAGACAGTGTCATGATACAGAACAAATCGTATGGGGGTGGGTGGGAAGGGTTTTTAGAATAAAAAACTTTACTTGCAAAGAATTAAACATATTTGAGGTAAGGTAGGAGGAGAAGGGGGTGGCAACAACATCGACAATGATCACCAAGAGGGAGGAGAAAGTTTTCTTTTGAGTGCAGCCGATAAACAAACAAACAAAAGGTGAAGAGTAAAGTGGGGGAATAGATTCAAATTGCCTCCCTCACAAAAAAAAAAAAAAAAAAAAAAAGAAACAGTTTGTGCAGCAATACTTTCAGCCTAACTGAGAGCACCTTCCATCATAGCTGTGACCAGGCAGGGTTAATAAATTGACAATGGAAGTTGTCTTTTTTTGTGTATAAGAGTCTCTCTCTCTCTCTTTCTCTCATTTAAAATTCAACCAATGTCTGTACAATCATCGTTAATCATGGGGATGAAATTATTAAAACAGATTGTGTGTGTGTATATATATATATATATATATATATATATATATGCTTCTCCAAAGTCTGTGGATAGTTTCTTTGCTTTATGGGCATCTTTTTTTGTTTTTTTATTATTATTTTTACTCTACTTAGAGCAGCAGGAGAAGGACAGGCGACGCAGACCTGGGTTGTACTCACATAACACATTCCCCACCACACATAGATATATATATATATATATATATATATATATATAGCACTCACTCACACACACTATCTCTCTCTTTCCCATTTTCTCTTCTTACTATGCTATCTACAGGGTAAAGAATAGTGGATGTGGTGGTGTGGAGGTGAAAAGAAAAAAAAAGTTCTTGGAGGTGTTTTTCTTTTCTTTACCCAAGTCTTCATCTTGAATACAATTCTTTTTTGTCCATTTCTATTTGGCATCACTTTCTGTTCCTTCCAGAATCCCCCACTCTTTCTTTCAATAAAATTGTTTTTATATCAAGCCAAACCCAGATCAAAAGTCAGAATGTGACACCAATCAAAAAATCGAGTGACTGAAGAAACAGGATGTCTACCAATAATGCCAAATAAAGAATTGATATCGTCTGGTCATTTGGCATGGAAAGGGGGCAGAGATTAACTGTACTCCTTCACAACACCACCATAACACCCAAATAAACAACAGCAACCACACCCAACCTCCTCCCTATAACAGGCCAGTGAGGAGAAAGGAGACCATTTTAATCTTGAAAGTAAACTGCAGCAAAAACATAGGGTTGGGGATCAGCAAGGATATTCTTTTATTTTTTTTTTATTTTTTTTTTTTTTTGGCACAATTTGGGACTGAAAATGGCAACTTTTAGCGGAAGTAATAGAAAAGAAAGAAGAATAAAGTTTCAGGCTGCAGTTCATGATCAGAACAAACACTTTTCCTTGACTTCAAACTGCAGAAGTAGTGGGCAGGGGAAGGAGGTGCTTGAGAATTTTTTTTTTTTTTTTTTAAATATCTCCCCAGCAACCACTATATAAAACTGGCAATTTCAACCTAAAATGTGTGGTTCCGTGTCTGCTGCTCTACCAGCTGAACCTCCAGCTGTCTTTTAAGACAAAAGGTAAAGAAAAGAATGATGGGAGGTAAATGAGTGAAAGAGATGAAAAACGAGAAGATGAGGCAGGTTTGGGGTCCAAAGACATTGAGTCATCCAATTAGACCATCACCCCGACACTTCAAAGATGATGAAATTTGAATTTCCGAATGAGGATGCAAATTCAAAGAAATGTTCAAGTTTTGCAAATTTTATGCAAAAGTGAAAATTCACAAATTTAAACAATGTCTCAAATTTAATGAGTCTAAAATGTATGATTAAATCCTTCACAATACTTAAACAGAGTTAAGAGAATGAAAAACTGTGTGTGTGTGTGTGCATATATTGTTTATTTCTTGGGTCACTGAACATTATACTCAATACTCAGAAAGTAGCAACTACATTTAGTCTGCATGTACATTGGCACTTCTGAGAGATGCAGCTGGGGTAGGGCTTACTTCAGTCCCAAGGGTTTAAAAAAACAAAAAAAAACAAAATGGTTTTCATTTGAGATTTGCATATCCAAACACAAACTAAAAAACAACAACAATATCATCAACAAAAAGAGGGGAAAAAAAAAACAACAAAAAAACAAACAAACAAACAAAAACACATAACATATTTGACTTAAAGCACAGCCAAGCAATATCAAACTCCCCCTGCCCTCACCACGCCCTTGAATTCATTTCTAATTTGGAGATAAAGAAAGTTATTTTCAAATTTGACGATTTGGCCTGTACAGTTCATTCATAATAGTTATTGATTAAAAAAAAAAAAAGAAAAAAAAAAAGAAAAAGAAAATAATTATAAAACAGAAACAACAAAAATGAAAATAATAATCTGGCGTATTGTGGGTGAGTGGATTTTTGTTTGGGGGGGGGGGTACTACCGTTGATAATTCACTCTTCAAAACCAACTAGAACTGGCCATTAACCACTTGCTAGAATTTTTTCTCTTTTCTTTGAAACGCGTCAATGAAGTAAGCCAGTTCAAGGATTGCATAACAAAACTGCTCCAAGACCACCAAAGTTCTCTACCCTCAGTGACAACTTTTGAACAGTTAATGACAAAAGTGTAAACAAAATGTGTCTCATTGAACTTGTAAAAGCTTGAAACTAAAAGACTAGAAAATTTTGTCATTGCAACTCACTAAAGATCATTCAAAGGCAGTGTTAATTGATAGACATTAACAAGCCTAAATTGGTAGTATTGGTTGATTAGTGAGTAACAAAAACCTTTATGTCAAGCAATCTGATTAAAAAAAAATAATTGAATCAAGAGAAAGGCACTCAACAGGTTGAAATTAATGTAGTTGCAAGTGTGTGTGTGTGTGTGTGTGTGTGTGTGTGTGTGTGTGAGATAGAGAGAGAGACACACACAAAGTGCAATTTGATACAGTGGGTACTTTATAGTTTACCTTGTTGCCATGGCAATGAGTAAAGCATTGATAACCGATATCTAACCTAATGAAATTACTGTAGATTTAGTAATCACCTCCCCCCCATTTACAAGTACGTACAAAATGTCTCTTACAAATAGGCAGACGAATGACAAAATTCAGACGCTTATCAGGGTCAAGTGAGTAGCAGAGTTCTGATAAATATTTCCACAGAAATGGTAAAAAAAAACAAGAGAGTTTAATGAAAGGTTTTTACAAAGAGTCGTGAAACATGGCCCCTCTGGTACTTTGCATAGCTGAGACCAGTGTCACTGAGTGTATACTTGCCAGTCCCAATAACCAGCATCTCCTGGTTATCTAATTGAATATTGAATAGGTAAGAGCCAGAAGAGGCAAGTGGATTTTTAAAATTTTTTTTGTTAAGAACAAAGTAGCTCCACAGTTAACTTATTGGTGCAATTGGACAGGCTGAGCATGGAGGGACTCACTTCCCAAGAGGGAAAAGAATCACATCCAACTGCTTTTAGGATTTGGCAAGAGACAAGGCACAAATTGAAGAAACAGTCAAACAGACACCAATAAGTTATATATGAGAGAAAGAACAGATGGAGTAAAAATCCAGTTTGTAGCATTTATTTTTTTTTTTAAAAGTGCTCAATACAAAGTAGAGCAAAATATTATAATATTTTTATTATAATAAATTACAATAAAAACATGTTACATCGCTACACAAAAACTTTCATGTTTCAGTACTAAGATTGTACTTCTTTAGGCAATGGTAGAAGTTATCTACCATTGTCTGACAAAGTACAATCTTAGAACTGATACATGAAATTTTTTGTGTAGCAAGTTAAAATGTTTTTATTGTTTTTATATATATATATATATATATATTAGACTAACCTGTTGCCTAGAACTGCATATATAGGTAATGTGCATGCAACTGCATATGTGCAAAAGAAAAAATAAAGGCAATATTCATCTAATACTCGGACAACTGCATAGAGAGCACAACAAATGGTGTGTGTGGGGGGTCTACAAAACACCCTTCCAAGTAGTAATAGTAGTATTAATATGAGGGTGATGTCAAGATGATAGAGCAAGCATACATTAACCAGACAGAGCCCTGCCAACTAACAAGGATTAAAAAAATAAAAAATAAAAATAAAATAAAATAATAAAAAAAATGTGAGGGGAGGGTTAAATATATAAGGGAAAACCTCTACATCTCTGGTTTGATACACGCACAAATAAATATGAAAAACATACATACAATTATAAATATAGACACATGCATACACACTTGACAGCACATTAACAAAATGCAGTACAAAGGAAAACAAGACAAATGGGTGTATATTCCTTTGTATATTTTTTAAAATGGCCAAATGTTTTCATGACTGGAAAATGATCAGGAAAGCAATCTGTAAACAAAGCTTTTTTTTTCCTCCCCACCTTTACACGCACACACACGCGCAAACAAAAACACAGATAAAACTTTTACTTTAAATTTTTGTAATTCACTTTTATGTTTGAAAATTTATGAAAAAGAAAAGTCAATAAAAAAAAAAAATTTTTTTTTTTTTAAAATACACTTTTCACGTATTTGGGAAACAGTGACCTAATCTGTTAAAACAATGAAATTGTGACATTCAATGTGGGAGTGGGCATAGTAGTTTATATGTGGGAATCTAAGTGATTCTGAGAATGGTTTCATTCTGAATTAAGACACCAATTCCATGTTTTTGTCAGATTTTGCTTTGCAGCAAATGAAAGGTACAGAACATATGAAGCAAGTTTCAAGTGATCACTCGATTAATACAGAAAATCAGCGATTAAAAAAAAAAGAAAGAAAAAAAATAAGAAGAAAAACCCCTCCCCTAATGACAACTGTTGATGAGGAGAAAATGACACAAAATAAACAGAAAGGCTGGAGACAGAGCAAGCAGCATATTGAAGAATCTAAGTAGAAATGGACAATGAGGAAAATGGAAGAAGGCTGAACCACAGAAAATCCTTATCATGACAATGATGACGATGAGAAAATCTTTATAATGATGATGATGATAAAGAAAAGTAAAAGTCTATGAAGTGTAGACATCTAAACTAAGAAGATATAATCTATTTTACAAAAAAAGGAAAAAATCGACATAGGGTAGGAGGTATTTTTTCTAAAGTTGCCAGGTGTTTTGTTTAATTTTTTCTTTTATATCTCATTAAGAAGAAAAAGGTGTTACTGCTGTTGCCATATGAACATGCTCACTGCTAACAACAACAATAGCTGCAGATCAAAATGGTCAGAGACAAGTAGTCTAGAAAGCCTGTGATATAAATAAATAATCTGGGTAGGATGAGGCGGTAACTGGTATCTGGGTGTCACTGTTGTTTGGATGTTGGTGGTCTTGGCAACTGTCTCATCATCATATGACTGACAGTGTTGTAGGGTAGCAGCTCTCCACCCCGTACTGCTGCTGCTGTTACTGCCACTGGGACAGAAGGAGGGTTAGTGGTAGTAGCAATAATAACTACTCTCTTGCAGTGAGACTTAAAATAAAAAAAAAAATTTGTCTCATGTACTGCTTCATAACCTCATTAGCAACAGCAGCTGCCACCGCCATGTGGGTAGTTCAAATTTTCCTGAGTTTCTTTTTTGGCCGCTTCTTCCTCTTCCTGCTAATGCTATGTCATACATATGCATTAATTGCATGATACATCTGCATCAACATCACAAAATGCACGGGCAAACATGACCGACGGTCATTCTTTACTGGGTCCATCGTCAACCAAGACAAGGCATTGTAGTTTTCCAAAACAAATCTGAAAGAAGAAGAATAAAATTAGCTTTAGAAAAGAATTTCCCAGGTTTTGGAAACGAATTAAAGACAAAGGCAAAAAAAGAAGACATGCATCGAAGCAATTCTAGAAAAGAGAAAAGCCATTGTTGAATTTGAATAGTTTCCTTCTTTATAATTGATTGATTGATCTCTTATCAACCTTTTGCAGGTTATTTAAAGACAGAAATATTTTTATATTTTAAGAATTTTTTTTTTAGGAGATAATCATGATTTTCTGTTACAAGTTCTACTAATTAATCCATAGTTGGAGGAAGAGAAGAGGTGGATTCACACACTTTCTGAGGGTTTTTGCATAGCCATCACGTCACCTGGTATATTCCCAAGTGGTCAACTTGCTTGAGGTGAAATGATTACAAAAAAAAAAAATTCTGAAATGTGGCCAGATTCTGGGTAGTACGTTGAGAATTTTTCAGCCAATCTCTTAAGTCGATAAAATGTTAAAGAAAAAAAAAGTACAAAGATACATTAACTGGTTTTGTAAAATGACAAAAAAAAAAAAAAAAAAAAAAAAAAAAAAAAAAAAAAAAAAAAAACAAAGAATAACCAAATATATGAGAATCTTGGAATGCAAATGTAGAGCTACAGGTTTTAAGTTTTCTGTGCCTGAATTTTTGCAAAGAAAACCAATTTGATGCAATAACAGCAAAATGAAGAAAAATAAACTACTTTAAATCGTGATTATATCAACTATTACCACAATTTAAAGCAGTTTTTTTCTTTACATGGTAAAAATTCAGAATAAAACAAACATTTTCCAAGAAACCATTTTAATGTTTACTTAATAATAAATGTTCTCTGAATGGAAAGAAATTTGGAGTTTATAAATAATTTCTTAGTCTCTGTCTGTAACGGCAAAGTTAATTATATGCTAACATTTTTGTACAAGTTAATAGAAAAAATATGCACCAAAGTGGTTGACTCACCTCAAAACATCACAGGTTAGATTAGAGTCAAGAGGATGAATGTTTCTGCTATGAGTTGACTGAAGAGGCAAGGGGTCATCTTGTTTAGACGAGCTATGAGTATGAAGAGCAGCCTGGATATTAAAAAAGAAAAAGGGATAAATTATAAACAAAAGTGATTTTTTCTGACATTTATAGTTTTGTCAATAGAAATTCAAGGATTATCCAGCTGAGAAGAAAAAGCCGAATTAAAAAGAAGGGGAAGGAAGTTCTGCTCAAGAGAAAATAACCAACCTCCTAATTTATCAAATTATGAGAAAATTCTAAAAAGATTTTTTTCGATTAATTTACTATTTGACTTACTTTTAATATATTTGGGCAGACATTTTCAGCTTCTGGACACGATGACCAGAACCACTTGGGCAGTGGTCCAGTACTAGCTGTAGACACATAGTATCCCATAGCCAGTGGCTGTTGTAGCAATGTTCCACCTTCCTCCTGAAGGTCATTTGTGGTGGTACCAGCTCCCTGGAACAGAACACAACAACACAAAACCTGTCAGTATACAATACGTCAAATAAAAAAACAAAAACAACTAAGATTTAATGGGGGGGGGCAGTATTTTCATTATTATATTATTTTTAAGTCATTTTTTTTTTTTATCTTTTCGTTGATTTTAAATTTTTTTTGATCCGACCAGTTAAATTATAAGTCATACTTTTGTTCTCAAATTCTTACATATTTTTAGCATAAGTTTGAATGAATTTTAAAAATCAGTATCACATGACAAGATAGTAGTTCAAGCCTTACTTGAAGCTATTTCTTTCTTCTAAATTCCTAAATGAACTAACGAAGAAAACAGGCATCTAAAAAAAATATTGAGACAAAAACCAACAGAAGATGAAAATAGTCAAAACTAGTTTATCTGTATTGTCAACGATAACATATTTTACTTTTTTATTAGTATTATTGTTGCTGTTGTTGGTGGTGGTATCCTCATTATTATTGCTGGTTGTGGTGGTGGTGCTGTTATTGTTGGTATTATTATTATTATTATTATTGTTGTTGCTGCTGTTATTGGTATTATTATTGTTGTGTGTGTGTGTGTGTGTGTGTGTCTGTCTAATAGGCATTCTTTATCCATGTTTGATGATTTGCTGCATCTTGATTTGGTGACATTTTGTGTAAGGGTGAAAGAATTTAGGTTACACTCGTGTTAGCAGGTAGACATATCCTAGATCTGGCAAGTGTGCTATGCCAAGCAATTTTTAATGGCACGTAGCAGCAAATGACATCACAAAGTTCGAACCAATAACTACAACACAAAGATATTCAGCTGTTTCAAAACTGCTCACCCATTGGACTCCCATTATTAATAAAAACAGTTTATTTCTATTAATGTGGTTTACATATTGTATATATATTACTATATAAAATATATTGTAGAACATATATATTGACCTTGAATTGTATAAAAATATGTATGCTGTTGGTACACTGAATGATTTTAAAACTATTCAGCACATAGTCAGCAAAAGGTTGCGAACTCCTGTCTTAGAATCTTTAAGTATGGATTTTATTAAAGTCAGTGATATAATAAAGTGTATTTGACATGTTTTTTTTATAGATGGTAAAATATTTATCAGAACTCCCTTAAAGTATTTCCTGCATAAAGAATTATTTTCTTTTCTAATTAGGGCAGCATTTACAAAATCAAAGTTTTTTTAAAAAGCCCCTTTTTGTTTCTGATTATTATGGGCAAGTTGAAAAGGTTGTCCTAACAAAGGTCTCTCTTCTGTTAGTAGATGCAAGCTTTTACATTCCTAGATGTTTTGCCTGTATAACTTTTCCTACATTACAGGCATTTTATGTCATAAATCCTGGCATCTGTTCTAGTATTGCATCTATTTTTCTTCCTAACTATATCCCTGATTGTCTTGGTAGTGGTAAAGATCCTAGTGTTGGGGATAAGTAATTAATTTTCAAATTTTGTTGATAGAGTGTTGGAAGGTAGTGTTATAAAATAAAATAAAATATATTTTTACATGATTTGTAGGCAAATAAACTAACATTCATGAAACTGAGAGCCTTGTGAATTGGGACAAGGTCCCGTTTAAAATGACCATTATCTTTGTCTTAATAATCCCATGCACTCTGAAGGAATAAAAAAAAAATAATAATATTTTAAAGTGTTTCTATTTTTTTGACCAATAAAAAATATCCCCTTTAATTATACTTACGAAAATTTTTCGAGCAAAAAAATATATAAAAGGGGTCACATGAAAAGTAAAAGAGCAGTCAACAGGAGGATAGGGAAGAGACCTGAACAGAGTCATTAAAAAATCAGTAGCGCTACGTATACAAACCATTATTTTGAACTACTATTGAGATCAATATAAAATAATTTCATTATGAACTATACAAAAAGGTGTTTCTTGCAACCATATGCTTTTCTATAACATTGGTGTCAGAAGGTACAGCAAACAAAATATGGAAAAACTACATGAGTATTTCTTTTCATTTACCAACTATTTTTTCTCATCAAGGAATCAAAAAAATTTTCTATTCAAAATAATTGGGACCAACGAAAAAAAAGTGTTTGATACAAGAAATTCAAAAGAAACAAAAACAACATGCTGACTGCACACAAAATCAACTACTTTAGTTTTTCCAAATTCAAACAAACAGCAATTACAAAGCTTAATGATGTTGCCAACATCTGTCGACATATTGAAGCTAGATAGAACTTTTCAAATGGACATTCCACTTTGATGAGATTCATCCACGGATTTAAACAGCTGGCATCAATCCAAATTCAGAACTTCACCTTTCCCAGCCTGGAATTAAGAAAATGTCTTTCTGCTATTAACAATTTGGACCAAATTTATTTTTCATTTTTAGGTAAACAAAAAAAAAGACATATCCACCTTCGAACATTGAAGGAATTCAAAATTAGCAATCCATATGAACCCAGATGATTAACTTCCAACACCTCAGTCATTCAGTTTGGTTTCTGGAACGGTGAGACTAACAAAAAATTAAGTTGAGACTCACTGGGTCAACTCAAAAACACCCTTTTTAAAGTGGCAGCCCACATAAAAAAACAAATACAAAAAGATTACTTCCTTCGATGGACTTATTTCCATCATTGGCACTATGCTAAAAAAAATATTTTGTAAAAATTTGTGGTTCAAATCTTTAAAAATTGTCTGACAATGGACAACCATATATTGGGTTTGTAAAAAACAAATGAAGTGCTCAAAGATATTTGAAAATATGGAAAATTGTTTCGGAAAATTTTATTCATGACAGTGTGTGGAAAACAAAAACCAGAAGCTAAACCAAAGATTTGCCAGGGAAAGGACCCAACAGGCAATTAAACCCACAGCAGACATTGATCACCAATTAAGTAGAAACATTTAGGACCATAAAATATTTTCTTCTTATCAATCTGTGTTATATAAAAAAGAATGAAAGAACTTTTTTTTGGTTGCCCCTGCCTTCATGGACCACAAACTTCATCTACTTACCTTTTTCCTTTTTTCATTCTGTCATTTGATGAATTTAATGGCAAATCTTAAATGATGTGGAACAGGATTTTCCTTGGGCAGAAAATGGATGTGATGCCTTGTTCACCGTGCCCCAATTTCAGGCCATTTACCTTCAACTTCAGGGACAATTTCATATTTTTTCAGGCAAATCCAAATTTTCTTTTGATTTTTCACCTGCATCTAACCAGTTTATCTCAGTTACCCAGAGAGTAGCCAAGAAACACATCTTTTTTAATATTGCGTTTGTAAAAAAATAAACCAACGGCAAATGGCCTTTTGCAAACTGATTTGACATCATTGTTTCAAGTCGAAAAAACATTGAAAAAAATGGTTAATGTGCTGGTAACTCCAAACCACCTGGATCAATTTAATTTATCCTATGCCACAACACATTATATTCCTATCTGTCGACAACCAAAATGTGACTATAGAATTCATCTTCATTAATTATCTTTCCTACAGGATACACAATACATTTGCAATCATATCTTATACATCATCAACCATTATGATCCAGCATATGGTGCCAATAGTAACGTGTATCATTTAAAAACCAGCCTACTATGGAAAATTAATGCCCAACATCCGGACACTGGATCAACCATAACCTGGCTAAAAAGCACAGGTATATTCAAAAACCACCTGAATTATGATTAAAACCAGAGGCCAGAAATATTTTACTCATTCACTATTTGAATTATCGGCAATGAAAGCAGCAATAGTTAAAAGAACTATTCATCAAATGAAAAAATAATGCCAACCTTCGGCTAACCAGTCTGCAGCCAGAAACAACACCATATCCCACCTGGGAAGCAGACTTTAAAACTGAAATTAAGTCTCCATGGCGATGAAAAATCATTGAAAACTGCAGTTTACAAATAAAAATTTTTAGATAATTTAAAAATTTATATTATTCAAGAAAAATGATTGATTTTCTTCTCTATCAATTTAACTTTAAAAAGGCATTTTCAAGAAGGAAAATTTTATCTTGAATCAATTTTCAATGCCAAGGACATCGCCATTTGTGAAACAAAATCAGCAAAGGCACAAAATATTTTAACTATCACATTTCAACGATCTATGCATCGATATACTGGCAAATTGAGATTATAAATATAGCTTTGATGAAAAAAACAGCATTTACATGGAAGGACCGAACTATCAATAATTTGCACCTGGTTTCCAAATCCATCTGCTGGACAAATCTTATCCTTGAACAATAGCAGAAGCCTAGCAACAGTCACATCCCGTGACAAATTTTCTTCCTATGTGATAATGACAACCTGGTAAAACTTAGGAATTTACAAAGGTACATAACTCTTATTCAAAACAATTTTTACTGCCCTCAAAAAATTCAGACAAAGCTGAATCAGATAAATTTCCTTCCTTGCATCAGAACCAATATTCGTATGTATCGATAGTAAACAGTTTTTAAAACCATTTTTTTTTTTGATCCAGAATACGTTCGTTATATTTTTAAAACCTCCAACATCAAAAATTCTTTACAAAGACTTATTGGCCATTTAGTGGATCAGACAATTCAAGGACCGTCTTGAATAGCTACCCATCATCCAAATTTCCGGAATTTCTCCAAACTTTCCAAACTCACCATTGATGCCAGTGAAATTTTTGCATGTGGAGCAATCTTAATGCAAAAAAACGACAATTTACTCTTTGTTATCAAGCGGCGGTGCTTCATACATTCAACTCCACGGAACAGAACTGGTAAACGACAGAAAAATGAAGCATATGCAGTAAAGTGGGCAATATTGAAATTTGATTATTTTCAAACAACCGCCTTTTAATTCATCTTCTAGTATTTTGTCACATTAAAGCTCAGGAAATATCGAGAGACAACACAACACGATGAAGAATGCACTTTATATGTTAAAACGAAGACAGGAACTGAATGGACAGACATTCTAGAAAACATTTTGTCCATGAATACCACGACCAACATTGCCACGGTGTATAGAAAAGCTATGCCATTATTGGCCATCACCCCAACATCGGCCTAACTACACTACAAGAAAAGAAATCACTTTGAATATCCTGGAGCATATGGAATGAAATTAATCAGGACCAAACCACTGAGCTGAAAAACTTGAGACTAACTTAAAATGCCTTCATACAAGGACCCAATACAAGTAGGCGAAAAGGTGAACTTCATACCACATTCAACTGTTGCCAAAATTTCTCATCTGCCCTGGATAGGAAATTACACCATTTTAAAGTGGAACAATATGATGTAATAAAAAAACGATAATGGTGAAACAATCTGGATTCAGAAAACATATCCGACAAATGGCTCCACGTCCAACACATCTATCTAATACAATCCCTCTGCCTCCACCAATAACAGTCAAAAGGATCATTCTCCTCCACATCCCTCGGGGACACAAAATTCAGCAAATAACTCCATACCAAAACAAATGCCAATCAAGAAGAACATGAGGACAACTTCCCATGCTTCATTTAACTTTATCATGAATTAATCACCCAAATATACATGAATAACGCTCACTGTAAATCAGACCGAGATCAATGGGAGCCTTGTTATAAAATAAAATAAGACATATCTCGGCTGATTTGCAGGCAAATAAACTAACATACTCAAGAGTGAGAGCCGGATGTGAACGGGACAAGGCCCCGTCACAAAATGACCATTATCGTCATTTACAAATAAGCCCGATGCACGAGTTCGGTCAAAAAATAAAATAATATTTTAAAGTGTTTCTATTTTTCGACCAATAAAAATGCTCCCTCCTAATTATACTCGCGTCGTTTTTTCGAGGCCTGTTAAGCCATAAAAACGCCATAAAAGGGGTCACAGGGGAAGTACAACAGCAGTCAACAGGAGGCCAGGAAGAGACCTGTCACGGTCAGGCTGAGCGGTCGGCAGCAGTCAGCAGCAGGAGGAGTTCCCACCAACCAGTGAGAACTACTATGAGAGATCAGCCCAGGTCGGCAGCCGGCTCATGAACTATACCACAAGGTAGCTGTCCCAAAACTACATGTTCCTATTGAAATAAATCACATATCTATTTCTGCTGTTGTCGTATTTCTTTCTTGCAACCGTACGCTTGTCTATAACAGTAGGATCAACAAAATAGTCCTTTTCTCGGCATTACCTGCATTTAAACCAAAGAATCCTTTTTTGTTACACAGAATGTCCTTTTCATATAGAAGACATTCAATTCATAAAAGTACCTCTAGGCATTTTGATTTTAAATAATATCACTACCCAGACCAATGACACTGATACCACCAAAAACAATGGCTTTTGATTTGAGATTCAACAGTATTTTATTTGTGTAACATAAGAATGCAACAGATTAGGCAAGATTAAAATTATGAAAGGTTATATTTTATTTGCTACACTGGAAGTCCCATCTTTGAAGGTGCACTGGCATGAGGTGAATCTCCATGAAAAGAGAACCAGAAGAGCAGAGGTTTTGTTCATCGGTGATTTTGATCTCCTGAAAATGGAAAGGAGATCATCCATACTTTTCCACTTTGATTTCTTTTTTTATTCAATGGTAAACCTATGGATGTGCATCTGGGCCAACGATCCCCCCCGGATGGAACTGGCATCCATTGCAGTTCAAAAAATCGATGGAGGAGAGTTTGTGTTGGCCTCAGTTCATATAGAGAAGGGAAAAAAACATAAATTTATCGGCATTGGAATGAATTGAAAGAAATTTTGCGGTAGATAGACAAAAAGCCTTTTAAAAGCACGCTATCTTGGGAGAATAAAAAAGGTGCGATCAACTATCGTTTCTTGCTGACAGTAACAGTACAACCTGTAACTTAGGACGAGGAGATGACATTAAAGGAAATTATTAGGAATAGCAACATAGAAAAACAGAAAATAATAAAACCAAAAAAACCAAAAAATTTTAGATTAATTTTGTTTGTTAATTAAGACAGGATTTTAATTAAAAATCATGATGCATAATGAACTAACAAAATTCTGCAGCGGAGATCAAACTCAAAATTATTACGAAACATTGATTACGAAAACCAAATGATAACTATTGTGGCTCTTTTGGAGACGTGACACAACTGGATTTTTGTGTTTCAACTACTGGACCATCTGTACGTCTTCATGTTATTCTGATCAGTTCATTATGTATTTACAATCCTCCGATTTTCTGGAAGAATGATATCTTCATCAAGTCACCTTTCGTGAGATGTTCTGCGTGATGCCATTTTCTAATTTCATTGTTGTTGTTGCTAAGAAAAAAAATTAATTCTGATCGCTTGGAAATGAAAACAATTAGTTTCAGCAAACACAGTGAACAAGATAAATAAACATTATCTGTTTAAAATTATATATATATATATAACCTAAAAGATCACAGAAAGGTAGAAAAAAAAACAAAAAAAACAACAACAACTATGTCAAAACTTTTTGTTCTAATGAAAGAAAGAAAGAAAGAAATTAAAAAAGAAATATATAGAAAGAAAAAAATAAAGAAAGAATTTTTTTAGTAAAACTTCTCCACTGAAAACAAATACAGGACCATTTTTGAAAAAGAAAGAAATTTATAGTATATATTAGTGAATAGGAAAAAATAAAAGCAGCTCAGATTTTGGTCTACGAAACTGAGCTGAAAAGTTCTCACTGTTACTCAGGTAGATTTTTGGAAATGGGTGAGGCCGAGAACTTTTCAGCAATCTGAGAAAGTTCATGAACTTAATTTGTATTGGGATCAAAAATTTTGTCAAATGTCTAAAGGCTCATTAAATTGTGGCTCAGACAAATAACCATAAATTTACAAACTCAGGCGTCTCGATTGTCAATGGTCAGCATTTCGGGACTGAATCAGAATAAAAAAAAAACAACCCTTAAACAGTAGGGGAAAAAAAAAAAAAAATGTTTTTAGACCCAAAATGAAAAATATGTTTTAATATTAAATATTTTTGTCCAAATAAAAGCTGAACCTTTTCTATAAATATTTTCAGATGTTCGAATGAAGATTTTGAAAATGAACTAAACTTTGGGCAAAATAAACACATTTTGAAAACTGGCATCATCATCTCAACAATTTACAGTCATCTGGCTAGATGTGTTAAAAGTTCTTTGCTAACAGTTTCTTTTTTGCATTTTTGGAACTCCTTCCAGCTAAATATTTTGTTTAATCTTCAATTACAAAAATTTAAATGTAATTAATATCAAACATTCATCTACTGTGTGTTGATGGTACTTGATTCTCTTCCCGTTATTAGTAATGAAAATTCTTCCAAACCTGTAACCCAATTTAGTAATTTACTGAGTTGAAATCACTGGTCAGTTAAAAAAAAAACGTGAAAAAAAAGCAAAATTAAAATGTTTGATTCTTATTAAGAAACAGTGTTGCCGTTATTTCTACCAATTATACTGGTTGTCAAAAAAAAAAAAAAAAAAAAAAAAAAAATATTTAAAAAAAAAAAATGCTGGAGGGAGAAATGATGGATTGAGAATTTTACAAACATCTATTAATAATAATAACAATAATAATTTAAAATTTGGTTTTCCAGTTTCTCATGCCGAGCAAAGTTCTCCATAAAGACTGCTTTCCTTAGTAAAACTGATTAGTATGTGGGGATAAATTTTTAATTTTTGACCAGGTCGCAGGAACCTGCTCATGAGGACTAAGCAGAGATTTATAAATACACTTCTTTAATGGGTGCCTCGAGTTTTTTTAATGGTTTTTCAAGCTTGTCTTGCGAGATGATTTCTGAAAAAATAATTTCGAAAATAAAAATGATCAGTTTCTTTTTTTTAAATACAATTCTATGCACAATCATCTAGAAAAAAAATTTATACATTCTAACCAACCTCGTGTTGAATTTACCGTTTAAGAAATAGATAATTTATTTTGTATTCGTTGAACTAGAATAAAATGGTTCTTAAAAATTAAAATTTTAAACTTTACAAAATACCCTTTGTCCAATGGTCATTGAGTGATTGAAAATGATAAAATAAGTCCATTTCTTGGACAGAAGAACTATTAAAATTCAACTGTCTGATTTGTTAAAAAACTCTTCCCAAGTTATTTCTCCATCCGGACCTATATTATATTACATCATTTTGTGAGCCAGGATGCTTGAAAGAAATAGGTTAATAATTAATACTCACCACTAAAGAGAAGATATTCAAAAAAAATTTTAAATTGTTAATTTAAAATATTTGCTCTTATCCATCTGTGGGGAAAATGGGGACTGGGCTGGAATGTTGTATATGGGTTTAAAAAAACATGGAACTTTTGATAAATCAATTTAACATTGCATACAGCTATTTTAGTTGTTGATGACCCTGAAGTTTTCTTTCATAGCCAGTTATAGGATACATTTTCTGTCATTATAAATAATGGTAAACGATGTCATAATGGCTGTTTTTATCACAATAATGAAAAAAAACAAAACTGCCTGCTCTTTTATTTATACACATAGTACAAACTTCTTATCCTCGGTGATGTAACGCATCAGATTTTTTTCTTTCATTCATAAAGACTGAAAAATAAAATTGACAAAGATTATTGTTTAAGGGTTGACGGAACACTAAAATTAGTTTTTTTTTGTTTTTTTTTTTCCACAACAAACACAAACACAAACAAAATATATTATATATATATATATATATATATTGAATATAATTTTAATAAAACAATTGTCTTTAAATGGAATTTCAAAACCTGATCTGAAATGTAAAAATGAAAAAAAAAGGTTAGGAAACATTATGTTGCACCATTGCCTAAAAAAAAAAAAAAAAATAATAAGCCTTTTTTTATTCTGTGAAATGTTGAAAAATGGAATGGGAGATTAAGAACACACCACAACCTTTGTGAGTTTTAATGGATATAAATAATTTTTTACTCTTTACCATCCTCCCAGACTCATTCGATCATCCATGTGTTTCAAATTGATTAAATTCAAAACAATTCACTGTTTTTCCCATTTTCAGCTTTCAGAATTCCTACAGGTAATTTTCACCTCCTTTTGTTCTGAAATTTTTCAAGAATTTGGTAAAAAAATTGTATGTCTTCTTGTCAATTTAAACATACAGACACACACACACACATATCCCCCATTTATGATTAAAACAGTCCTGATAATTTATTCTCAAGTTATAGAAAATGAATTATTTTTTATCTTTATTAAAAATTCTTCAAAACTCATATTTCTGATATATCTTTTAGGTTTTTAATATTTTGGCATTTTATATATTTAAGAATCAAAATTCAACATTGCATTCTTTCATGTGATAAGTACTGACACTTACAATTAGATTCATAGCTTTCACCGATTTTTGAGTATTTAGTTTTAAAAATCGTCGAAAAAATGTAAAGAAGTACCTAATTTATGCGGGTTTTTGCTTACAGACTTCAAAATATTACTATTTCAAGAATAATTCCAAATATATTCTGTGTTAGATACATTGAATAGAAAATATATTCTAATAATGAATCACAATAAACAAAATATGCAATTTTTTTTTTAACGTATTTGATAAGAAAAAATTGTAAAAGATTACAAAATGGCTATTCAATGAATAAAATTTGTTAGATCATAATTAATAAAATCAAAAAGATAGATAAAATTATATATAACGCCATAATACAGCTGGGCACAAAATATAAGATAAAACATTTTAAATTTGCATTGTTTATTGAAAATTACACTAAAACTACTGCACTGTATTACATATTACATCATAATATAACAAAATTGTTCAGTATAATACCCCTTTGAAGTAAATGATGGTCTTATTTGATAGCAAAATTATTTAGTAATAACGTGCTTGTGCCATGTATATTGTCCATGTACAATTTGTAAAGCTTCAGTAAATTATAAATTTTATAAGGCTGTCCTCTAAGGCTTTTACTGATCATTGGAATGATTTTCCAACACTATGATTTTGAACCTAAACTTAATCTTTAAACTTGTTTTCCTCAAAAAAACAATTTCGAAAAAATATTTTGTGCTATTATTTATCATGTGAAACCCCAATTTTCAAATTGAGTGCAATACCATGGTTCCAAAATCAACCTGCCCTAATATCCATATATTTGCAAAAAATGAACAGAAAAACTGATACAATTTAAAGTAGGAAGGGAAAGAAAGAAAAAAAAAAAAAAAAGGAGAAAGGGGTGGGGGTAGGACGATGATAGTATTTCTCTTGCTTTAAATTCAGTACGTTGCATTTTGTCTCAACTTATTGCTTAGTCACCTCCCTTAAATGTTGCAGGGGAAATCAAATTTCTAAGCTTCATTTTATGTAAATGCTGTTTGGTGTACTTATTTAGTAGTTTCTATTAAGTAGTGCAGACTTGGATTCAATGGAAATGGGGCGATCAATAACTGAGCAGTACTAAGTAAGAACTAGAAGAGATATTCCTAGGCATGAGAACAATCTACCCATATAGATTAAATAAAGTTAAGTTTGTAATTCCATGAAGGTTATTTGAGGTTTGAAATTCCCTGATGAAGGCTTGAAGGCATAATGGTTGAAATGTTGTGATAACAACAACAAAAATGAGGATAATAGTATGCATGTAAATAATGTAAGCAGTTATTCCTTTTACTCCAGTACCTAGGATTTGAATTCAATTTACTTGGAGTAAATTAGCCTCAAGTCTATCTCATGAAATAATAAACCAGTTTTTTTGATTCAAGTTGAACTCAAAGTGAACATTATTTCTAGTGTAAGCAAAACGATTTAGAGAGAAAAACAAAAGCAGCAGCAGCAGAAAGTAAACATTTTCCACAAATGTTCAATAGAGTCTCAGAGTCCTTGTAGGTAACAAATTATTTGCCATCTTCCAACCCCTCTCCCATAGGGGGAATGTGGCAAGCCTCTTATTGCTCTATCACTACTTCCATGGAAAGTGCTCAGATGAACTTAACATTTAATTTGATTTTTTCAATTTTGTTCAATAATGGCTTCTTTTGAACGAGAGTTTTTCACAATTTTTTTAAATCAAGTTGAAATTAGTTCTGTTACCCAAATACATTCTTTGGTTCCTTCATGGCTAGAACCTGCCATGCCACCCACCTTTTAACAACCCCTCCCTCACATCCCCTCCATATTGGCGAGAAGTTCTACCTGAACAGCTTCATTCTGCAAACCACTGCTTTGTAGAATAGATTCCTAAGAGGATGTTTCCCTGATCACTACAATCTTAACCTGCTGAGGTCTAGAGTTAAGCGTTATCTTCCCCTCTTATCTGTATAAGCTACTCCTTAACATAACCCTCTATCTCAAGCCCCCCCACACACACCTCAGGTCTTGTACAGGGCAAAATTTGCTGTAAAAAATACCATATAGCCATCCTACCATCAGAGAAAAGTTGTCAAAAGTTCTTATTGCTTTCAAATTTCTGTATAAAAACATTTTCAGCAAGACATCTATTTTCTAAAAATATTTTTTTAATTACACTAAGTATACTTGAATTTCCTACTGTGGACATCAAGAGCTGACCATGACAGAAACATCTGAATAATTTCCCAATATTTATATTATTAATTCAACTTACTATTTTTTCATTTGTTCAAATAATTCAGTACAGTTTTTTGAAAATCTAATTAAAAAGATTATTATGACTTTAGATAATTCTATAAAATTTTGTTTTAGCTCCATTTCACTAATTTGTAGTGATGTTAAATAGCAGATGACAACAACGTTTACTATGTATGCTGTAGATTTTCTAAGTTACAACTGAATTTTGACAAGGCAAATAAAATCTTTCTATACAAATAATGAATAATAAAAGAAAAACTGACAGAAACATTGCTTAAACATGAAAATTTTTAAGATTTGAATGAAAAATAAACACCACAGATGAAATATTAAAATATACATTGAAAAATTGTTAAACAAATTAAATATTACTGCTTATGTTGTAAACACCAGCTGTTAGTAATATATATAAAAACTGGGTTAGGTTGTTTAGCTTTATGGATGAAAGACAAAATTTAACCTTATGCAAATTTCTAAAAGATAAGTGATAATAAAAAAATCTTACTTCCAAGTAAGAATTCCAGACGACAATAAAGAGATAAGAATTCCAGACGACAATAAAGAGATAAAAGACGACAATAAAAGAGATAAAATTCAGACGACAATAAAGAGATAAAAAAAGATAAGAATTCCAGACGACAATAAAGAGATAAGAATTCCAGACCAATAAAGAGATAAGACGACAATAAAGAGATAAGAATTCAGACGACAATAAAGAGATAAGAATTCCAGACGACAATAAAGACGACAATAAAGAATTCCAGACGACAATAAAGAGATAAGAATTCCAGACGACAATAAAGAGATAAGAATTCCAGACGACAATAAAGAGATAAGAATTCCAGACGACAATAAAGAGATAAGAATTCCAGACGACAATAAAGAGATAAGAATTCCAGACGACAATAAAGAGATAAAATTCAGACGACAATAAAGAATAAAAAGACGACAATAAAGATAAGAATTCAGACGACAATAAAGAGATAAAATTCCAGACGACAATAAAGAGATAAGAATTCCAGACGACAATAAAGAGATAAGAATTCCAGACGACAATAAAGAGATAAGAATTCCAGAAGAGAGATTAAATTGACAGGATTCATAAAAAGTGCAAAATCAACATTTCAATTTGTGCTTTAAAGTGTAGTGACTATTTTAAGTAGTGACAAGTGACCCTAGTATGTTTTTGACACTATCATATTTATTTTTGCAGTCTTCTTTGGGTAATGTGTGCATCATGTCACCTGCATTTAATGGTCTTTGTTGTATCATGCCTCATTTAAAAAAAAAAAAAAGAAAAGCTTTTACCATAATGGTATAATCTCAGAATTTGAGATAAACCTATGGGTCATGGTGGCTAGTATTCACAGACTTTTTTTTTTTTAAAAATAAATATCCCTAAATAGGCAACCCAAAGTAAAGTATTGCACATATTGGAAAATGTGGCATTTTCCCCATTTTAATAATCAAGAAAAGTCCTAAGCAATTTTTGAAAGATCACATCTAAGGAAGATAGGAGAATATATTGGTTGAAACACTATATTAAAATAAAATAGAGCCCTAAAATGTGAAGTAATGAAAATACTTCATCTCAGAACTCCAGGCAATATAAGAAGGCTAAAGAATAAAATTTCCCAGGATAAAAAAAATCGTTTGATTAAA
Organism: Acanthosepion pharaonis; assembly: GCA_903632075.3. Classification (NCBI taxonomy): domain Eukaryota; kingdom Metazoa; phylum Mollusca; class Cephalopoda; order Sepiida; family Sepiidae; genus Acanthosepion; species Acanthosepion pharaonis. The sequence continues at coordinate 25,124 of CAHIKZ030002642.1, forward strand.
ATCTACAAAAGTGAAAATAGTTTATATATTAGAATTTAATACAAGCCACAGAATACATATGCCAAGATATGTTAAAAACAACAAACGAAGAAACTAGAGCCTGAAAATATGTGAAATAATGAAAGTTCTTGTGAGAACTTGAGAAATGCAAGTAGCCTTGCTTGCCGAGATATGTACATCAAAAGAGTAAGTATACAATTCTCACCTGTTGGGTATCTCAATGTTTATAATACACGTCTCCTTCATTTCGCCACGTTCATCTGTACAAGCAGCCAGCAGCCAACGCTGGTCTTCACTCAAGCAGTAGCCACAAAATACAATGGTGCTCTTCTCCAATTTCTCACCACAAGATTCCGCTAGCGTTGATTGTTTGTCTTTCACCGGTGCCAGGATGAAAGGTGGACAGTACAATTTCAGCGGTCCAGCCTTGTCTGCCTGCAGTGCAAATAATGAAGCAATAAGAGAATCATATTGATAAAAATTCTATAGACATGCCAACTCTTAAAAACTATAATTGACCCCCAAAAAGGTCACAAGTTGGAAGCCAGCATTTAATACAAAATTAATCAAACCATAACCAACCTTGATTACTCATGTATAAATATCAAATGTAATTGTTTTGTGTGTAAGAACAACCTGAGTAAAATTGATTATACAAAATTATACTGGTGTGCTTAGAAGAAAAAAAATTATAGGCAACAAGAAGCATTTTGTCAACACTTATACCAAAGCAAATATTCAACATTGTCTTGAAGGACTAATGTAAAGAACAAAGATGGTTAAGCAACAGAAGAATCAACATCTTTATAATTCAAACAGTTGCATTATTATGAATTGCCAATCTGTTTAAGACAAGAATTAGAATTTAATACTATAGAATACATCTGTTGTGCTAAACAATTCTTCTCTCCAGAATCTATCTAGCATATTTACAAGTCTACTCAGCTTTGAATATTGCTGCCACATCTGGTCTGGTGCTTTTGATATCTATTGCTAAGATTCTAGAAAAAATCTACAATATTACTAGTCTTTACCTGGCATCTTGGCTCCAGTCAATTTCTTGCCAGTTTTATGTAGCTTCTCTGTGCCTTTTCTATAAATACTTTCATGGTGTTTGTTCTGATTTGTTTATCATCTTTTTTCCTGGACTTTATTCCAGCAGGTATACATTAATGTATTTTGTCAGTTTGTTGACTCTTGTGACCCCAGTTTTTATAGTGATGGAGAAAATTATTTCTCTAGTTCATTTGCGTCATTGTCTTGATTCTAATGGTGCTTACTTTGGCTCCAAGACATTATATATTAGCGCTGAGGTTTGATGTTTTGAAGTTTAAGCTGTCCACATTTTATTTCAACCAGGTAGTAATATGAAAAAGTTGTTGCTTCTATTGTCAACCATGAAAAGAATTAAATCATTAAACCCTAACTACATATAATGGATAAAAATAAAAAATTACGTTTTCTCTGGTAAAGTTAAAAATTTAAGCACAGAAAATAAAACTACAGTTGAAAAAGAAATGAATGACATTTTAAATGCCACAAAAAAGAAAAGACATTTTAAATACAACAAAAAATAAATGACATTTTAAATGCCACAAAAAAATATAAAAAAATAAAAATACGACAAACTGAATTTATCAGGTTTGTAAAAAAAAATGTTTTTATCCAATTCCTCTGCACTTGATTTGCAGAATACTTATTAATTTCAATTTATGATGAAAGCATGTTATGAAATTTTAAAATAGTAATTAATACACTACCTAACATTGAATATACAAAAAAGATTTTTATTCCTGTCTTTATAGATAAGTCAATTGTAGTAAAAGAACATGTCCAGGTTCCATAGAGAAAGAATTGCTTGGAAGCATTGTTACTGAAAAAACAAGACTGTACATGTAACTGTGTGTGAACAAGTAAGATTTAACAAAGACCAGTACTATTTCATCATTGCAGTAGTACTAGTATGTAGACCTAAAAAAAAAAAAAAAAGAGAAAAATATATATTTATATGAAAACATTATTTGGCTTGAGAAAATCCAGATATAAATAGAAAAATGAAAACTAAACTATCAAGTTTTGATAGGATAAAGACAGCTTTCTTATTTAATCAAGTGTGACAAGTGAACGAGGATTCGTATGAAAACTGGATTCATAGCTTGCATTGAAATCTCAACCATCTTCAAATAAAAATAACATTGGAAAACCTAACTCACATATATGTCATAATTTGGTCTTATTAGTATCGCTAAGTCATTTAATTAAATGCAGTAAGAAGAAAGAAAAATGACATTTTGGTTGGTTATTATTGATTTAATCTCTACTGGTTTAGTAAATCAATCAGATGGACAGATTCTGTTGAGAACGACATTTTAAAGTAGAGGTATGGTTATCTATTTATCACTGTAGGTAAAATTGTAAATTTTTAAAATTATAATAGAAATAAACAATAAGTTATCAAATATGTATTGGGATGTCCCAAAAGTTTGCTTTGGTTTTGCCATGAGAAAAGCATTGTGTTTTTGATGACTGTTACCGTACAGCCAAAATCTATCATTTTTTTTTTTTTTTTTTTAAAAAGTGAAATGAAGGATCAGTTTTGACTGTATTGTGACAGATTTTTTATTTGTTTTTTTTCCACTCACCCCATTTATTGCAAACCTCCTCTTATTAAACCCAAAAGTACTTGTATATTGCATAGTTGCATTTAACCCTTCATACTCTAGAAATAAATTTTGGAATGGAATTTAATGGTCTTCTTAAATGTAGTTAATGGTGCAGATACTCAGGTTTTGTCAATGTCAGGAATCCTTGCTCCTTTTTTTTTTTTTATAAAAAAAAAAAAAAATAAATAAATGGTAAGACATTGTATATATGCATACCTCTAGGATAACAAAGCAACAGAAATAATGAGCAGAATTGAATTTTGAAAAAAAAAAAAAAGTAGTGAAAAACAGTTTTAAAAACGTAGGATTTAGTTGGACAAACAGACTAGTATTTGCCTGAGTTGCAAGTTGAGTTTGCACTTACAACTCCTTGGGATTGGTGAGTGGTTTATATAACAGGCTGGGATGTTCCATTATGTTGCATGGGCAAGCCTATTCTCTAAGTTCTGATTGGCTGTTACAGCCCGCTTTCTTCTTATCCGCCAACTGGACGCTAGTTTGTAACTTCCTTGTGAGGGAGAGTATCATATTTTTATTCTACACCTACCTGCCAAAGATGAAATGGTTCACTTACCTCTTTTTGTTTGAGGAAGAGTTCAGCTTCTGCAGCAGGCCCAAAGCCTGTGAGTGAGCGTCCTAAGACAGTGTGCATCAAATTCCATCGGCAGGCCGTAAACACAGAAAAAGCCAAAGACTTGAGCATCTGATATTGAGAGCCACTTTCCTTCTGATCTATCACAGTCTCTAAGGGGATGATCTATACAGACAGGAAATTAAAAGAAATATAAGGAAAAAAAAAAAACATTACATTTACAAGAAAATTTCATTGAATGACTTATGTTTTTTTTTTTTTTTTTGCTTGAAACAAAAAGCAAAAGTTAAGAGTTTGTATCAGTTTTATATAAACAGACAAAAACCAATTGTCTGTAGATGGGAAGAGATTATTTTTTTCAGTTACAAAACCACAATAGTAACTACCAATTGTTATGATCATAATGTAAATAGTATAAACATCTATGTATGGCATAAATAAATATATACATAATATAGATATATTAATCAAAATAATAGATTTCTCACAGCTATTTTCCCCAGGCGCATGATAATGCATCGTACTTTTTGTCTTTGTTTACTAATGAAAGGCCTGTCTTCAAGTGGTTACTTTGAGAACTAATTCCGCTAAGCCTGCAAATTTTTAAATACATCGCTGATGATTTGGAAGTTTTTTTTTCCCTGCAGATTCTGTCCATTGCATCCACAGTCTGTTGATGGGGTATCCGTAGATGAGAGGTTTGTCTGAATATCTTGTAACAGAAAGAGTACTTTTTGATTGATAAATTTTCTATGGATTATCAACCCATTGCAGGTTATTTAAAGCCAGAAAATACATTTAGATGGTAAGAATTATTTTTTTTTTTTGAGATAATGGTTTAGTGATGTAAGTCTTACTAATTATTTAACCCACATCTGAAGGGAGAAGAGGGGAGATTCATATCTTTCCCAAGGATATTTTCATGCAAGTCAATATAACAAACCCAACTGAAATTGGATTTTGGTTCTCCAATTAACAATTCCAAGCCATAATCCACTCACACATCCAAGCTTACAGCACCTGGTATTCCCAAGTAGTCACCCATCTAGGTACTAACCAGGCTCAACATTGCTCAAGTTCAGTGATTTTTACTGGAACTGGTATTTCAACTTGATATGGCCTTAAGCACATTACACCAACCACACATCCAAGCTTACAGCACCTGGAATTGCCAAACGGTCACCCATCTAATTACTGACCAGGCTCAATGTTGCTTAACTTTGGTGACTGTACGAGAATCGGTGTTTCAACATGATATGTCCATAGGCATATTACACCACATGCACATCCAAACTTACAGCACCTGGTATTCCTAAGCAGTTACCCATCTAGTTACTGGGCAGGCTTGACATTGCTTCTATACATGATCGTATGTCTCAGTTGGGTGAGATCATTCTAACCATTTGTTTTAATCCTGGGTAATGGAATAAATATCACAAAGTATTGTTTGTAAATGATATCTTAATACAGTGGTTCTCAAACTGCGGTGAAAAAGGATAGCAGGTGAGGCAGAATGATTGAAAGACAATCAAAGATTTAGAAATAGTTTTAAAAAATTCATATGCCAAAAATAAATAGGATTTCAAAATTTAAAATATCATCATGGATTACTTGTAATTGCATGTATGTGTCCCAGTATAAATAGTTATAAATAATTACTGACCAATTTTATCATTGTGATATTTTTGCATTATATCAAGTATTAAGAATAGAGTAGCTAGGGTCTGTAAATTGGGGGAGAGAGTTATCAATGATAATGTTCTGACTTCGAATCCACGGTTATCTCCTGCTCTGATTTTTATTTTTAAATGTACTTTTTATCACATAAAATTTGGTGAGGCACAAGCAAATTTTCATTCTGAAAATGTGATCCAGAGAAAAAAGTTTGGGAACCACTGTCTTTATAGATAGCCTTGTTGAAGCTTCTATTCTGTTCTATGTTAGCCTTTATTATTATTGCTCAGATCGAGTGTATCTACCAAATTTGACATATACTGAAATAAATTTGGTACATGAAAGATTTAGACATTATATGCAACAGGAATGGACATGTTGGGAGAATTAAGAAAGAGTTTGGTTTATTTTTGAGTAAAGAATCTTCAGTTTTTGAATGAATTTGAATGAAATCAATGATAAAAAAAAAAAAAAAAAGAAAAGAGAATTAGCAACATACTTGGAGGCTAACATGATTTTGCATTTGTTCAGGCAAGGTTTTCACAAGTTCTTGATAGCAATGTAGAAGTCCAATCATGGCAAGTCTATTGAGATGATCCCATTCTTGAGAATAAGTGAATGGGTCAACCATGTATACAACGAGGGCAGGGCACTCAGCAGTGCTGTCCTCAGATTCCTGTGATTGCTCATGCAGACCACCTTCACGTTGTGCATTGCCATCACCACCAGCCCCATCTGCAGATTTGGAGAGAGAGAGAGAAAAAAAAGTAAATCAATATAAAAAAATTTACAAACAAATTAGTTACAAAATCATTATTCTAGCAATTGTTATAAGGTTTTTCTGAATAAATTTGAATTTAATAACCTTTCTGAGTGGCCTGCTAGATTATTGATTGATTGATTTGGTTTTACAGATTATCAACCCTTTAGAGTTTATTTAAAACAGAAACATTTTTGATTGTAAGAATTATTCTTTTATGCAAGTGAATATTAAAGACAATTCCCCCCACCCTCACCCCAATAAAAGTACTACTGATCATTTTCCCGATACAAGCACTAGCAATCAGTTTTCCCAGATTCAAGTACTACTGAACATTTTTCTTCTTCTCAGATTCAAGTACTACTGAACATTTTTTCTTCTTCTCAGATTCAAGTACTACTGAACATTTTTTCTTCTTCTCAGATTCAAGTACTACTGAACATTTTTCTTCTTCTCAGATTCAAGTACTACTGAACATTTTTCTTCTTCTCAGATTCAAGTACTACTGAACATTTTTCTTCTTCTCAGATTCAAGTACTACTGAACATTTTTCTTCTTCTCAGATTCAAGTACTACTGAATATTTTTTCTTCTTCTCAGATTCAAGTACTACTGAACATTTTTCTTCTTCTCAGATTCAAGTACTACTGAACATTTTCTTCTTCTCAGATTCAAGTACTACTGAACATTTTTTCTTCTTCTCAGATTCAAGTACTACTGAACATTTTTTCTTCTTCTCAGATTCAAGTACTACTGAACATTTTTCTTCTTCTCAGATTCAAGTACTACTGAACATTTTTCTTCTTCTCAGATTCAAGTACTACTGAACATTTTTCTTCTTCTCAGATTCAAGTACTACTGAACATTTTTTTTCTTCTCAGATTCAAGTACTACTGAACATTTTCTTCTTCTCAGATTCAAGTACTACTGAACATTTTCTTCTTCTCAGATTCAAGTACTACTGAACATTTTTCTTCTTCTCAGATTCAAGTACTACTGAACATTTTTCTTCTTCTCAGATTCAAGTACTACTGAACATTTTTCTTCTTCTCAGATTCAAGTACTACTGAACATTTTTCTTCTTCTCAGATTCAAGTACTACTGAACATTTTTTCTTCTTCTCAGATTCAAGTACTACTGAACATTTTTCTTCTTCTCAGATTCAAGTACTACTGAACATTTTTCTTCTTCTCAGATTCAAGTACTACTGAACATTTTTTCTTCTTCTCAGATTCAAGTACTACTGAACATTTTTCTTCTTCTCAGATTCAAGTACTACTGAACATTTTTCTTCTTCTCAGATTCAAGTACTACTGAACATTTTCTTCTTCTCAGATTCAAGTACTACTGAACATTTTTTCTTCTTCTCAGATTCAAGTACTACTGAACATTTTTCTTCTTCTCAGATTCAAGTACTACTGAACATTTTTCTTCTTCTCAGATTCAAGTACTACCGAACATTTTCCCCAGATAAAAGTACTACTAATTCATAGCTAGCAGAGAAGAGACAGATTCATACTTTTCCTAAGGGTATTTTGCACATAAGTGAATGCAACAAACTCAGTTGGAATTTGAACTTGGCTCTGCAATTTCTCATTCTGAGTCACTATCCATTACTCTACTCATATATCTGATTTTAAGAAATCAGACAAACTTTAGCCCCAAATGGTTCTGTCTATCCACAAGGCATGGGTTAACCTGTAGTATGGTTTTTGGGCACTTGCCAAAAGTGCCACATGCTGTGATTGCCTCCCTTCAGATCAATAACAGCAAGAAGTCACCTTCCTGATAAATTGAACATGGTGAGATTCGAACCCGGGTCTTGTGGTCAGAAAGCAAATGTTCTAATCACTTGGCCACATGCCGAGAAAACCTTCAGATACAAGACCAATAACCAACAACAATAATTAGTACAAGTAAGTTTCTAAAACCTGTAAGTGCAATATCATTGTTTTTTTTCTGCTACCATTAAGTACTCACCTTTGTTAGCTTCATCTGAATTGTTATTGGCACTCTGGCTGGAAGTTGTGTTAGCAGTTCCACTGCTTGAAGTACCACTGCTGCTTGTAGTACTACCACTGGTCATTGGTGCCTGCTGCTGTTGTGGTTGTTGGGGCTGAGTGGCAGGCTGTGATCCCCCTTGCGTAGATGAAAGGTTACCACTTACTGAATTTGTTGTTGAATTGGACTGATTCTCAGGGGTGGCAGGGGCCTGAGAAATATCCGATGGACGAGGTGTGCTGTGCCCACTTTTGCTAGAACATGCCTCAAACAAAGATTTATCTAAAGTTTGTTGAGCAAGATGTGGACCTACAACAAAGAAAATGCAATATTAAGAAATCACCCTAATGAGAACCAAAATATTTGTTTTAAATACAAATTTTAACAGAACTTGTAACAAAGCAAGTAAATATTAATAAATTAGCAAAACTATCATTTTCTTTACGACTTTTCAGTAGTGTTTTCTTGATGTTTATTGTTTAGTAGCTGAAGTACTTGCCTAAAGCCAGATAAAATGTAATACACTTGATTCATAACTTGCTATAATGACAATAAATATTAATCATTGTAGTATTGGGGGGGGGGTTGAGGCAGGGCTGGGATTAATTCACACAAAGCAGGGTGGGGTTCTGTCTGACAGAGGGTCTCAGTTCACCCCCAATGTACCGAGTCTTGTCATAATAATTTGAGACAAGGTTTTACAAGGCCTGATGCCCAACTCAGACACTCATAGTAATCCAAATACATAGAGTGTTTTTTTTTATCGAGACACTATCTCTAGGAAGGTTATCATTCAAGGTTTGAGACCCCATCCTAGCCTTACACAAACTTTGTGTATGTGCGTGTGTTGGCTCCTATAAAAAGTTCATCTGCCCTTTGACAGGTCTTGTTTTTTGTCCCGCAGATTAATATGCAACTCTCTTTATCAGCAGAAAATCAAGTCAGGTAGTTGGTTTAGATGCTAACCACCCATCCATGTGGCAGGCTGTACTGGGTTACATGTTACCAGTAGCAGGCCTAAGCCTGACCTGACCTCAATGAGATGCATATCTAATTAAAAATTGTTTTTCTCTACACTCATACTCCTGGTAAGTTTTCAATGACAAAATACTATAAAAAGCAGAAACGTATTTTTGTGAAATTGCTTTTCAAAGAATTTTCTAGTTCAGATATTAATAATTAGATTTAAATTATAGTATTACTATGAATAGCTAGAAACTATAATTATAACTATAAAAATATGCCAGTAAAATAAAAAAAGATATAAAAACCTCTCCCATGACAAATTTCTTTCTTTTTTTTTTTATATTAAAATCTTTCCTGGTATGTATGCAGGACAAATTTGAGAACTCGATATAAAACAGTTTATCTATTTCCCTATATAGAGCCAAACAAATGCATCCAAATTATATAAAGTGCATAAAGTTACTTTATCATAATACTATTCTCAAGGACACAATGCACAGTGGATAAAGACGTTAGTTAGATTCAGTAACAGGACTCAAAGACTGTGAGTTCAATACCCGGTTAAGGCAGTGGCGAACTTGGAGAAGGGAATTAACAGGCGATAACTGATATCCATTAAACATGGCACGTGGAACTAGAACAGTCTACCCCAGTGAGCGAAATAAAGGGTTCAGTTTGACATTCCAACCACCTGAAGAAGGCCGCAGTGTTGTAATAATTATGGCGACAAAGAAGAGGACAATAGTCCGAATAATGTAAATAATGTACATAATACCTCATCTCAGAAATATAGACAGATACTATGAAATAAAAATAAAAATGTTAAAGCTAATAAAGAATATATTAATTTAAAAAATTGTGTTTGTTGTTTTGTATTCCACATATCAAGAGCAATTCTCCCTGACTGCAAAAAAGCTGGTGTTATATAGCTCAGTCCCAGACCCATGCTGGCTATTGGCTAATACCTGCCCAGTATTATTTTATGCAAATTTTGTCAGCGCCACCTACACTAAGTAGAATATCCTCTCTCAACAACCAATTATGGAAGAGGACATAAGTCCTGGTGTTTACTGCACCATATAAAACCAACCCTGGGTCTCTTGTTGGGTTGACTAGATTCTCCATTACAAAAATTAAAACTTAAGCTGAAAAACAACTGTGCTTAAGTGGAAATATAATTGTATTTATTATGGTAAAGTAACCTTTGGGCCATCTTGTATATATAGCAATCCACAAGTTGTTTGGACTAATATTCTCATTGTTACTGGTTTTATTATTCTGAATAATGCATTCCTCAATTATATAAATCACTTCTTATTACATCTTTGTTTTTAAAATTTAGAGGATTTGTATAATAAAGAATTTTAAAAAGTAAAAAAATTTTTTTATTACTATTGAGATAAATTTGTTTGCTCGATATATACTATGTCTATCAAACGTAATTTCATTTTTCACGAAAAGCAAAGAAAAGGCTTTTTAATAAACAAGAGTACTTACCTAAATGATAGCGACAGATTTTGGCATATAACCTCAATTTGGCTGCTACAGGAGATTCACCTGTGAAAGGGAGATTACTCTTATAAAGGTAACAAGATAATGGAAGCATGTCATATAATGGTAAACAAGGAGTAATTCCCAAATCAGATAAAATTTCTTTCAATGTAAAATAAAAAAAAAAGAAAGAAAAAGATTCATTTACACACAAAAAGGTCTTATGAAAATTTTAAAAACAAATTTGTCAATCAATTCAAGAGAAAAGAAATCTATTTATGATTGAAATATGAAATATTTGTTGATTAAATGTCTATTAGATGTTTAACTTAAAATGCTGTCTATTCATTGTACAAGATGTCTAATCAATGACTCAACTCATGAGCATCTTGATTCTCATCATGCACCTTACACGAGTAGCCTGTTAAATAAAGACATCTTTTAAAAAACAGTGGTTCAATGTAGATTCTTACAAATGATATTATCTGATAATTAAAGAGTCAATGAATGAAATACTTTGTAATCATTCCACAAGGAGGAATGATTACAAAAATAAACTGAATATTTAAAGTGAAAAAGTTTTAGCAAAAACACCATAGATTTTAATACAAGAGGTGCATTCAAGAAGTTTTGAGACTTTTGGAGAGGCAATTATAACTTTCCTAAAATATTGTAGCTTTAGTATATATATTTACTATATATCTAATAAGTTAACTTGCCAACTTTTGTTATTCCAGATTGAAGGGAAGGTTGTAAAATCTCTTTGAACACACCTTACCACACACTGCTTGTCACAGTGGACAAGTTTGAATGTAGTTAGGACATGAAAACAATTTGGTTGCCCGCTATGCAATAAAATCTTGTGCTAAACTGGGCAAAAATGCTACAGAAACATATGAAATGCTCCAGACTGCTTATGGATTAACTTGTATGAGCTGAGCATCTGATTTTTGCTAGCAAAAGAGATTCAAGGAATGTGGAGAGGATGTGAGAGATGATGAGCAATGTGGGAAGGAGACAACATTGATGAGCTGGTTGAGAAAATTTGCAATTTTCTGGATGAAGATTGTCATGTATCTCTAAAGACAATAAGCATACAGTTTGGAGTTGGTGTGGCAACTGTACACAGAATTATTCATGCAGATCTGAGCATACACAAAATTTGTGCAAAGTTTCTTCCTGGAGTTCTCAGTGACAAACAGAAAGAAAGATGCATTAGTGGAAAGATGGTTAACGGTCATCAAAACTGTCCCTCACCCTCATTAAGTCCAGACCTTGTTCCCTGTGACTTTGGTTGTTCCTCAAACTGAATAAGAATCTAAGAGGGGAGTCGTTTTGAAGACACTGAAAAGATGAAGGAGGCTGTGACAATGGCCTGGACACATTCACTTTGGATGACTTCCATCGGGTCTTCATGTGTGTTATAACAAGTGCATTGAAGTCACAGGATCCTACTTTGAAAGAGATTAGAGTTTTCTAAATATCTCTTGAAAAAATACCAAAACTTCTGGAAAGCACCTCATACATAAAAACAAATCATAATTTATATAATATTTATTTTAAACCAATAATTCACAAAACATTATGTGATATTTCTGTCCAGATTTGTCATTAAGGGATGGAGACCAAACCTTATTGTCATACATAAGAAAAGGAATAAGTGTCAAATTATTGATTTTGCTGATCCATATGAAAAAGAAACTGAAAAGACTAGAAAAAGATACCAGGATGTGGTTGAGGAGTTTAAGAAATTATGAAACACGATTGTTGAAGTAATTCCTGTTATAATAGGTACACTCAGAACAGCACCTAGAAACTTGAAAGAGCACTTAGGGAAAATTGGAATTGAGATCAAGATTGTAGAGCACCAGAAACTGCTATCCTTTATTTTGCAAGGATTCTCTGAAAGGTTCTTTATAATTGTGAGGTGTCTTGTTGAAGTCACATCTCAAGAAGAGAATTTCTGTTGACTATGTCAATGTGTAACACCAACTTAATCATCATAATAATAAATACAAATTTATTTTAACACCTAAAGCCATGATCCATCCAGAAATGTGTGTCAAGTGTAAAAGAGTTGCCAACTTACCTATGTAGTTAAACCAACCCTCGATGGACTCTTCCGCATATTTCTGGGAAGCTGCTTTGCCCACTTTAAGAATACCGTCCCTGAGCACTTTGGTAATTGGGCTGTGCCGACCCAGCCGACACAGCTCATACACTGTACTCAACTCCTTAAAGAAAAATTTAACATTCCTGAAGATGTACTCATTGTCTGGGCACACCACCACGTAGGCAACGTCTCTTGTTTTTCCATATGGCTCAAGCAAGAGTTTATCCTGAGAAAGGAGAAAAAGAAAAAAAAGAAAAATATTAGTTTGGTTTGTTTAACGGCATATCAACTCCTTATGGCTCATTAAATGCTGAAATTTTGTGAGTTTTTTTTTTTTTTTTAAATGTATTCCTGGTAATTTTTTTTTTTTTTTTTTAATACTATCAAAAATGTATTGCTGTTTTGTGATGTCAACAAACAGTTAGTGCCACTTTTGTAATGTCAATGAATACTCATTATCACTTTCGTAATGTTCATTGCAGTAGAGACTTTGTAATTGCAGATACAACTATAGTAACATTGTTGAACAATACTAGTGTCAGACACCTTTGAATAACACTTGTACTAATACTACTTACTTGATAATACTCGCTCAAAAAGTAACCACCAAATAGTAATCCGTATAGTGGGAACAGTAATTCCATGCTCTTCAAACCCTCCCAATCAGAGGCCTTGCTGTTGGATATAATTTATAGTCATACCAAGGACAGAAATATATCAGAATTAAAGACAAGGCATAGAATTTATCTACAAAAAATGTAAAACATGCATACAACAGTTATTTGCCTGTCCAGTTTAAACTACTGTTCTCCATCAAAGCAAAGATGGAAAAGGATGATGTGCAGCTATATTTAGAATTTTCACCCAGTTGCAGCAATCCTTTTATATGCTCCCCAAATTTTGACTACTTTTTATTTTTGAACAAGAATAAGGTTGACTTTAGGCTGATTACAAAGCTATTTATCAATGCTTCATTTCTATCTACTGCCCCCCCCCCCATCTGTAAGAAGCTTTAATTCACATTTACTGATTTGAACAAATAAGATTTTATAGTCTCCTTTCTCTTAGACATCAAGAGTTTTTCGGTTTTTTTTTTTTGTAAATAATACAATCAGGGAAATAATTTCAACAAATGTGGTTTACAGTAAAATATTTCTTGGACAGACATAAGATCATTCTGAATAGCAACCATTTTTAGCAAAGTTTACCCCTCATGTCTGCAATAAAATGGTGCATCAAAATGACATTTTATTTTATTATTTTGTACTACCTTCACTCAACCAGCAATGTTTGTTTTAAAAAGTGATGATTAGAATTTTAATAAAACCTAAACATGTCAAAGTAAACATTTTCTTACAACAAAAATATTAAACACTATTGTTCATTTACAAGAACAATTTCATAATTTACAACATTCTAAAAAAATGCAAACTAGTAATACAATACGTTTATCATTTACAAGATTTTTTATTCATAGATTCATAAAAATTTAATTGTAAAAATAAGTGAACTATAATCTTTATTATTTACCATTTTATAAAGTTTGAATTTAGTCGAAATACGCCAATGGTTTAACAACTATTCCAAAGAACGCAATTAGTTGAAAATTTTGTAGGATTTTATAAATCTTTGAACAAAAAGATCTTTCCAAATTTATTTCTTTATAAAATGATAAATAATACATCTTTATATAATGGGAAATCTCAAATAAACATTGCTGAGGGAATTTCAGTAATTTAAAGTAATAACAGTGTCAAGGGAATAATCATCCTTTTATTATTTCATTATATTTTTTTTGCAGGCATAAAGGTTAAACATTATGCATTTTGTTAATGGCTGCAAACTTCTGCAAAGCTTTTTTTTGTACATTAGAAGCAGCGATGGCTTAAAAGAATCAAGTTGCAGAGAGCAGTCATTAAAAAAAGAAAAAAAATTCTATAATATTTAATATTTAGAGTAAAAAGCTTTAAAGGATAATAATTTAATTTGACAATAGCCTAAAATCATCCATGTCAACACACAGGGTATTGGGTTTTTTTTTTTTTTATTATTTGAATTGATTGTTTAACAGCATGGGTCATTTAATACCAAAATTTAATTATCTTGCAAGCTTTGAAGTAATAGAAATATGATATATGTTATTCTGCTTTCACAATTTAATACATGGTAGATGATACTCAGCTTTTGAGCATATAGATGTTTGTGCAGACATAATTACTAGAGGCAGAGATGTGTTTTATGTTGTAGTCTTGTTGAAATTATATTTTAGAATAGCTTAATATTTTTAAGAACTTGTCTGATATTATATAGATTAATGTCATGAAAGAGTTCTTTCATGTAGTTGTTTGGCCGATTTTGTTTAGCAACATATCAACCACCACGGATTTAATGTTGAAATCTAAATAATTTGAACACAATTTTATGGCTTCAACTAAATATATTTTAAAGGTAATTGTATGCCTTCAACTACAGACAAAATTGTGTTGTTGGTAATTTTTTTTTTTTTTATATAAAAATGTATTGCTGGCAAATTTACCATAAAAATGTATTTTTATACTTTCATAGTGTTATTTTTTTATTTGGGGGTTCACTATTTGCTCATAGCTGGGACCCTAAGTGCTACCACTCAGGGACAAGGTGGACCTGGGAACAATAGCAATTAAGAGGTGGTTCCACGCTCCTGAAAATTTCCAATCTCCCGATCAGAGAGCTTGATGTTGAATGTAGTTTATCATCATACCCAAGACATGGTTTTCATTTAGTGGCATATCAACCTCTAGGAATTATTTAATGCTAAAATCTAAATATTTTGTATGGAATTTTATTTTTATCTTTGGAGATAACATCGGTTTTGTGATATAATTCTTACTAATTAACCCATAGCTGGGTGGGAAGAAGCCACTGTGTTAGTGTTTGTGAGACAGAAAATGCATCTGCAAAAAAAAAAAAAAAAAAGACCCATTGATAGATATCAACTTACCCAATAAGGGAGAGCATATGGTGATACTGACAACCAATCTTTATCATAACCAACAAGAAATGAAGGAATTGGTTGAGGTTCAGAATTTTCTTCAGTTCCTGTAGAAAAAAATAAAAAAATAAAAATAAAACATTCCACCAAACTGCATAAAAAAGTTAATATACAACAAATTAGATTTAAATGATTGAGCTTTTAACATAAAAAGAAAACTTTTTCACCAAGCATTTCACTTTTTGTTTTTCTCTTTCTTTCTTCAGTGGTCATTGGGATAAGAAAAAAAAGTATAGTTAAAAATGTATTCAGTTGTTTTTATCAGTCAGAAACAGCATAAATTATTAGAAGATGAGAAAGAAGAGGGGATAATTGTGATTTTTATGCAGTAACCAATTATCTGAAGCTGAAAATTTGCTTGTAAACTAAATCAGGCAATTTCTTTGGCTGAATAAAGAACACATTTCTTTATATTAGGCTGAATAAAGAACACATTATATAGTTTTTGCAAAGCTGCGGCAGTGTACACAGTGGATTAAAGGAAAAATGTTGTTCTCCTCCATGACAGTTCTAGGCTGCATACAGCAAGAACAACACAGGAAAACAGTTTGGAACTTGGTTGGTCTGTTCTACCCATCTTGCTATATTCAACTGACCTTGCACTAACTGATTATTACTTTTTCAATTACTGCAATAGTGAAAACTTTCTCTAATGAAAAATGGATTCAAGAGTTTGTCAAAAACGTTTTCACATTAAAACCAGAATTTTTACTCAAATGGTTATCTAAGAGTTGCCGGATAAGCAGCAAATATGAATAAATAATGGTATAAAATGTTAATTGTAGTTTATATTTTTTTGAAGAACATACTTTATTCTTCAAAAAATGAAATACAATTACATTAATAAGCAAAAATAGAAATTATTCATGCCTCAACCTCAAAGATAATGCTATATATATATATATATATATATATATATATATATATATATAGAGAGAGAGAGAGAGAAAAGGCTAACTTAGATAAAAATATTATTTACACAATTTATATTTGGACTACTGTCCTCATCTTCATTGGTTTTATCACATTTTGGTAATTGTACCCTCTGGCCATCACCAGGTGTATATCAATCTGGGTAATCTACAGGGAATTTCAAACTGAGTGAAGACAATAATCCAAATGTAAATAGTGTAAATAATAATAACTCTTCATCGGGAAAATTCAGACAGAAATTACGGATAAAAATATTTAATTTTATCCATAATTTCTAATATTTATAACTACGACTGTGCTTTTAATTATAAACAATTTAATCTTCAACTGATATTTTTAACATCAGTGAAAAAAAAAAACAAATCTGACAAAATACATTGGCATACAACTGTAAGAGAGACAATAACTAGAAATAAGACCATTTTATATATTAGGGGTCACAGTTTATTTGGACTTAGTGTTTTTCATAAGGTTTCCTACATCATGCTAATTTCTATTCAAGGATTCTTTTGATTTGGGTTACAACCAAAGTAACCGGCATAACTAATCTTAGAGGCAAGCATTAAAAAGTAATCAAGTTTACCATAAAAGATGCCCTGAATGATCGAGTGTAGTACTTGATCCATGATGAACATACTCCTCTTTACTACACCTGAATCCTTTCCCCACTTTTCTTTTCTTTGCTTCCACCCCTCACCTGCTGCTTAATTTTGCACTACTTATGTTCAGGAAATACTGTCAGCTAAGTGAAATTATTGCTTCTTGCAAGATGTATGTATGGAAATTAACTGATTTGTTTTTTTTGCAGGTTATTTAAAGCCAAAAAAATTTTTTAGATTCTAAGAATTTTTTTTTTATTTTTGAAATAATGATTTACCCATAGCTGGAGGGAGAAGAGGCGAATCCATACATTTTCCAAGGTTAGAACTCTGCTCTTCAATTAACAATTGCAAGCTATTATCTATTACACCACCCACACACAATACTGTAAGTCAGATAGCTGCCTTAAATCAATAGTTAACAAGCTCATCTAACAAAAAATGACTAGTTAGTTTTACAAGGTTTCACTTTATTATGACCTTGTGCTAAACTACATTAACCTTAATGAATTATCACAATACAAATAAAACTTCAAAAAGTTTCAAGATTTTATCTATTAAAAAACATTATAATAGTAATAGTTATTATAAAATAACTACATTTAAAAGGTTATGTCTTTTCTAAAAGAGAGAGAGAAAAAAAAAAGATCTTTGTAATGCAAACCTCGACCGGCCAATTGATGGAAGTCCTTCCAACTGAGGGGACCTGACAATTTGTAGGTGTGCTCCCATAACCGCATTGTACGTTTCTTCTGTATAGCATCAGACAATAAAGGCTGTAAGGATTTCAATAGCCGCAGAACATCCTGCGAGTTAAGAGGTATTCGGTTGGCACCTGTGACAAAAAGATGAATATAAATTATGAAATGACAGAAGGCTCACAATTTTGATGATTTCAATTTCCTTTCAAAACAGTTACAAAATATTCATTCACAATTAAATGAAGATACAGTTATTTTATTTTTGTAGTATCAAACAAAATCTCCCTTAAGAAAAATACATTTTCCCCTCCTAAATAATTTGTATACAAATTTGTGTTTAATATTTATTTTCACATTTCACAAAAAGGACACCTAAGTTTCATGGAGAGTATAAATTAATAAGTAAATAAATAAAAATGCAAAATCAAGTCAAAGCCATTTTACATTCAATTTAACATTTCAATTTTCTTGATTGGTTGATTTTGTTTAGTAGCATATCAACACCTCTATGGACTATTTAATTCCTAAATTTAAATATTTTGAACACAATTGCATATGCCTTCAACTACAGATGAAATGTATAGTTGGTAATTGTACTATAAAATGTATTACTGGTCATTTTACTATAAATGTGTTGCTGTTATTTTTACTATAAGAATGTATTTTTATACTTTGATAGTGTTTGGTTTTTGTTCCAGGGTTCACTATTTGCCCATAGCTGGGCCCCATTAACAGGTGCTACCACCCCAGGTCAAGGTGGACCTTAAAACAACAGAAATTAAGAGGTGGTTCCACACTCCTCAAAACCTCAAATCTTCTGACCAGAGGTCTTGCTGCCAGATGTAGTTTATTGTCATACCCTGGACTAATGAATTGCTTGAAGTACAAGGTTTTGATTTAAAATAATAAAAGTTGAATTAGTAGTTTTTCTAAAACCAAATTTACATATTTATATTCATGAATTATCAGCCATTCTAAGAGAAGTGATGTCTCCCAACAGTTTAAAACTTAAAAAAGATAGCAAGAGATGAGAGAATTTTACCTTGCAGATAAGGCCACCTATGTAAACATGAAGATTTCATGAGAGGATCATCCAATTTTGAAGGAGAGCAATTTTCAGCAGCCTGCCGCCCTTGTTCCAGGGCAGAATAAGCAGCTTCATTCCCATCTGCAAAGAAAACAAGAAATTATTGACACAATACAAGAAACTGAATAAACTCCATCCTTTAAAATTTTACCTGACACAACAAATGATGTCATCTCTCCACACTGACATCACCTGAATGTTAAATCTTTCTGTACAAAGTTTTGAGCATAAAAAAATTATTTTTCAACATCATGATTAACTCATGATGTTGAAAAACAATTTTTTTTTTTTTATCCCTATAGCATTACATATGGGATAACACATTTGGTGTATCAAGATATTATCATTTACAATAATAGTTTGGATAACTTAATCATGGAAAATGAAAACCTATAAGAAACAGTAAGGTATTGTATTAAATTGGTCCCACCTACACTAGAGATACTAAATTTATTGATACTCAGATGCCAGAGTTGAAATGGCCATAAATTAAACTTTGTAAGAAAATAAGAGTTCTTTGTCAGAATCAGGTCAGGGATCCTGTTTTGCTACAGGTACAGGCTTCCCTTTTACAACCTGACACATATCCGGTGAAAAGATGGGCACCATCAAGTTTCCACTGTGAAATATCACAAAGCCCAAGATTGTGAATGTCCAGTCATGCATGATAGCTCAACTACCCCTTTTGGTTAGGGGACAATGTGTAATGTCAATGGCAATGCTGATGCTTCAGTTCACCCAACTATTCAATAAAACATAACAAGGGAAATAATCCTTATCATACTCAAATACAAAGAAATCATGATAAAAGCAGTTCAGCTTCCACTTATATTAAGAAATTTCAATGAATAATGTAATGTTTACAATTATACAGGATTCATTTGAATCAGCTTTGTTGTTTTTATTACAATACTTTGGCTGCTGTAATATTCATCCTTCCTCAATAACTTTCAAGGAATTTAAATTAAATCCTGTAATTGATCTATAGAGGTTTGTTATTTTATGCATTACTATAGATGGATAGAGTTATTCCAAATTGCTGGATAATTAATTTGCCTAACAAATGTTGAAATGTTGCAATAATAGAGGTAAAAAAAAAAAAAAAAAAAAAAAAAAAAAAAAAAAAAAAAAAAAAAAAGAAAAAGAAAAAAAAAAAAAAAAAAAAAAAGAAAGAAAAAAGAAAAAAAAAAAAAAGAAAAAAGAAAAAAGAAAAAAGAAAGAAAGAAGAAAGAAAAAAGAAAAAAGAAAAAAGAAAGAAAAAAGAAAAAAGAAAAAAGAATAAATAAACCTCCAAAAGACTCGCTGTATAATTGCATTAAATCCTTATGTCTGCAATTCAAATGGAAATGGAGTTGGTAGAGTAAATTAATGCTTACAAAAGTCATTTCTCAAAAATTTCATCCTAATATAAATTTCACAAATTTAATATTGTATTAGATTTGGTTTAAAGAAAATTGAATGGAAAATTGATACAATTATTCAAAATTTCAGTCTAATACAGGATGCGATAGGTAAATTGTGACCATTTTATATTTTTCATTTCACACATACATGTTGTTTGTTTTTGATTTTGTCGACTGCACAGTATAGTAGGGTCAGTTAAGCTCTGTGGGTGAGAGAAAGTGACATGATGCAATTCACTCCACCAAAAATTTGGAAACTGCATGCTGTACTGCTTGGCATTCTCACTAGAATCTCCAATACAAACATTTCAGAGTGTTTGGGTATCAATCTGAGGACAGTGCACAGAATTTAGAAAGAGTTGGATGAGTCTAATGGTGATTACAAATGTATGGCAGCTCAGAAATTTCACTCTGATAAGAAAAGAACTTCCAAATTTATTGGTGACATGGAGGCCTACATCAAGTACCTTGAAGAAGTAGTGTTGCCTTGGGTCAAGATGGTGGCTGCTGGAAGACCCATGCGACACAAGCAGGAGAACCCAGTCATAGTTGTCAGACAATTTCTGCGACCATATAACCCCTTACATCTGGCCACCTAACTCCCCAGACTGCAACACCCTTGATTATTATGTGTGGGGTACAGTTGAGTGAGAGACCAACAAAACTCCTTGTAACACCAAAGACAAACTGAAAGCAACAAAGCTTAAACAACAAGATCATATTCTGAAGTCATCTGGAAGCTGTAGTTGAAGCCAATGACAATTTTATTGAATAAATTTACTCTTTAGTATTTCAAGATATTTTTGTTTAATTTTGATAAATATATCTGTTAAAATGAGATGTCAGTATTATTTTCATTTTTGTGTAATTTAGACGACAGTTTATCTATTACACTCTGTATAAACCAAATATGTATTTTTGATGCTTTATCTTCTGATAAAAGATGAGAACAATGAAAAGTTTTATAAGCAAAAGAAAGGATTACATTTCTTTTTTTTAAAAAAAAAAAAGTTTTAATAATTGAATGAGGTTTTATTTTTAAAACCATTTCACTGCAAACAAGGCAATAAAAGCCACTAAGATATAAGGGGTTACTGAGTGTTAGAGAATGAGAAAAATATACTATTAAGGAGAGAAGACAAAAGAACAAGAATTAAAAAGACAGAAGATAATGATTGACATTGCATTTAAATTTTTGAAGGTTAAAGTTGACAGGGAAGCAAGAAGCTGGAAGAGAGTTCCACAAGCGAAAAGTGCAATAGGAAAAACAGTTATCTATCTATATTTCTGAGATGAGGTATTGTAACTATTTACATTGTTCAAACTCTTGTCCTCATCTTTATTGTCATATTCCCATTTCAGCCTTGGGGACACATAGCCCAGTGGATAAAAGTGTTAATTGAAGTAATCCAAGTTGCAAGTTCAATACTTGGCCACAGAAGCGAATAAAAATTTGAAGTAGAGATACTAAAGAGAATTAACTGAAACTGAAATATTCAAAAAAAAAAAAAAAAAAAAAAAGGCATGGCATGTAGAGCTAGAACAATCAGCCCCCAGGTACGGTTCAAAATTCCAACATATATCACCTGAAGAATGCTGGAGCATACAATGGCCAAAACCTTGTGAATATGACAATAAAGACGAGGGCAACAGTCAGAACAATGTAAATCATGTAAAGAAACTGTTAGCATAGAACTTACAGTTGCAGCCATTTCAACTGTAAAATGAGGAGACCTTGCAGCCAATCTAGTACTGTGTTTAAATTCATAAAGTCTAGGTACCATAGAGGAAAGTTCATCAAAACAATTACCATGAAAATATTTATAGAAAAGGTACTGGGAAGCTACGTTACGAGGGTGAGAGAGTGATTGAAGCCAAGATACCAGGTTAGGACCAATAACATTGCAGATTCTTCTTTGGATTTTATCAGGAATCTAAATATATAACAGGAGCACCAGACCAGATGTGGCAGCAATATTCAAAGCTATTATATGAATTTTTGCTTTTAAGAAACAATTTCACCAGGAAGATTTTTATAGAGGAATATTATCTCCATTATTTACATTATTCGGACTATTGTCCTCATCTTTGTCACCAAATCAATCCAGTTTCTCGCCAAACTCCGGCCTTCTTCAGGTGGTTGGAATGTCGAACTTAACCCTTTATTAAGAAGGCTGGAGTGTACAACGGTCGAAACATTGAAATAAATATAGCGACAAAGATGAGGACACTAGTCCAGATAATGTAAGTAATGTACATAATACCTCATCTGAGAAATATAGACACAAATATCATCTCATAACTTTGAAACAATTTCCAAAATGGAATCCAAATAAACTCTTATATTTGCCTCAGAATTATTGCTATGGTAAAGAAAAAAAAACAACATATTTCAATGCTGATAATAATTATGAAATATTTAAGGGGTTTATTTCGGGGGAGTGGCAATTCTCGATGCAGAGTAAAAATACCAAAAGAGGAACATAAGGATTTTACATTTTGGGAAGAGAGTGCAAATGGCAAAGTTAGTTTAGACTTCTTTTCAATCCACATTACCAAAAAAAAATTAGAATTAAAATCAAATTTAAATTTTTTTATTTTTTTAAATTATAAATTGAATCCTCAATTTGGTCGTGGTTTTAAGGCTACTCAAAATACAAAACATGGCATCAAGCAGTGGATGATACATGTTAAAAAACAATGAAAGTGAAGAAAGAAGTCTAAAAAAAATTATTGTACAAGGTGGCCCGAAAGTCTAGTCACCCCTATATAATATAATTTTCTATTTCAGATGGCTGACACAAGCTCCTACAGTTTGGAAGAGAGGTAAGGGAGTAACAAGACTTTAAAACCACCCTGTATAATAATTTGAATCTGCAAATATGTAGAACTCAAGTTATCACAAATCTTACTACTCAAATTCAGTAATTTAATGTACGTATAAATAATAATAATAATAATAATAACAATAATAGTAGTAGATGACCGAGTAACACCAAACTTCTGAATCCATGACTATATTTTTGCAAGATCAACACTCTTCTAAGATTGAAGTCATGTATTCCTCTTTGTTAAGGTTATCCAATGAGATATTCAAACTTCAAAAAAATGTAGCCTATTTCATGGCATGTTAAAAGCAATTCTTTACCCTCCCTCGGATTTTATGTATGAAAATGAGATTAAATTGATTACCATATATACAATACTGGTTTGTTTGTTTTTTACTTAATATTCTGCAGTGAGATGGAGAAGAGGTTTTATAATACATCAAATAGAGAATGCAAACTTCAGCTCAATAATGAGTTTGCTTTCTAGGATTGAAAGACAGATTTACTTAGAAGATGAAAACAAGAAAATGCACAAATTAATCCTGATTGAAAACATGAAAAAAGTACGATTATGAAAACATAAAAAAGAATAAACAAAAACTTTGCTTTAATTATTGACAAATGACTTAACAATCTTCAGCATTTTTTTTCTTACAGAAATATTTCCTAGCAATTAGGCTTTGTTTTCTTATAGACATCTCTACAGAGGTAAATTCTCAATGAAAAATCAAAATTAGATTTAGAATAAAATGCAGCATAGATTTACAAAAAATACTTGAGGTTTTGCTTTCTTTAAAAGTAAATAGAAAAATTACAATATAATTAGAACTAGTCAGAGGTTGGAGGTGAGAATGAGTCAGCATGTGCTGGCTTGTATTCACACAGGACAATTTGATAATTTGCATTGGTGCATCAATACATATGGCTCTGAATCTGAACAGACGGGAACATTTAGACATTCACTTGATAGTACTGGAGAAAATACAAATGAAGTCATTATAACCCACTGTCTATAAACAGAAGGAGTGGCTATTAGGTTTGAATGTAATATATGTGTGTATATCCTGTCTTCATGAATTTCCTTATGTTAATCACTGTATGTATGCGTTTTTTAGTCCTCGATTGACCTCTGAATAGTGACGAATAAAAACGGCCAGTTACTTATTGTTTTTCAGTTTACCATCTATGGTAGTTATAAAAATGGTTTTTATAAGTCTCTCCTTGCTCTGTTTTATAATTTGTTTTAAAAGCTATGATATGATAGAGAAATGCCTGTAATTCAGAATTATATTCACAATGTTAATGAATTTATCAAAGACCTGCTTGAAATCAAAATACATTTTCATTTTGGTTTGTGTAACACAGGTTGAAGTGGCTGCTATCACAAATAAATATAAAATTAAATAGATTTCTTAAAATTTATTAAATGATCAACATAGTAAAGGCAATTATTTGAATTCATGTTTTCAGCTGAAGTATTTTCATTATCCTAAATATTTTTAAAACTACCGTTTTCCTCTTTGTTATTTCCAATATTGTTTTACGAAACACATATTTTTTTTAGTGTACCTTAGTTTTACTCAATGTGTCTTTTAGAAATGTCAAGTACTTTTTTTTTGTTCTTATTCATAACTTGAACATAAAAATCTCAACATCAGAGGATAGAGTATGATGCTGATATAGATACAAAGGATTCTAAAGCAAATGAAAACCATGTTTTTCTTTCTTTTTATTATTTACTAGTTGGGTACCCATTACTTCCCTGATGGAAAGATGATCGAATTTCAAATCTAAATTTATTTACATTTATTAGAAAACATATTCTGTTTAAATACAGAGGAAGTCAAAGATGAATTTGAAAATGTTGTTACAAGATAGAAGGGAACACAGCTGTCCATTTCAAATTCATTTAAATTGTGTGCAAGTGTATGTTTACATGTGCATATATATTTTAATTCAATGACAGATCTAAAAATATATATATATTTTAATCAATCCCTTTCAAGCAAGGTAATAATACCACTAAGATGCAAGGGGCTACTAGAAGTGAAAGAGTATAAGAAGACTTTAGAAGGAACTGGAAACCCAACCCTTAACAGGAAACAAGGGATAAATCTCTGCTTAAAATATATATATATATATATATATATATATATATATATATATATATATATATATATATGGATTTAATAAAAAAATTAACTTTTTTTCTATCTATTTGCCAACTTTGATTTTATTGCTCAATAACAGGTAGGGATTGTCCAGACTGAATGAGAAGGAAATGTATAATTCCAATGTTTCATTTCAAACTCATTATTTATCATCTATTAAATAGCACAATAATTAAGCAAGAAGTCACTCATGTACAACATACACATGCATATACATTACATAGGCACATGAAAGCCACATGCAGATACCATATGCCAGGCAGCATCATCTTTTATTATAGATTGATTAATTAATTTAGAATTTATGATTTATCAACCCTTTGTGGGTTATTTAAAGCTAAAACATTCTGAACTGTAAGAAATTTTTTTTTTGCAAGTGAATATTACATTAATAACTTTTTTTTTTAAAGTAACGTTTTTTTCTATATACAAGTCCTACTATTTAACACATAGGCAGGGGAAATAAGAGATGTTGCTTTTAAAAAATAGATTCTTAGATTCTGTTTTATATCACTTCTAATATTCCAGTCTTTAATTCTTTAGATTCATGATTCTCAACATGTTTTTACCTATGGACTACTTTTACTCTTAATTCTTTTTGTGGAACCCCATAACCATTTGATGGAAAAGAAAGTGGATTTTATTTTTTTTACTAACAGATATGTTTAAGAATTGTATTATAGAAATAGTAAATGTATATGCTTTATTTTGAGATAAAACTAATCTAATGAAAATAAACAACTTTAAAAATTCTATGGAACATTCATGTACACTAGTAAAATAGTTCATGATAAACCATTTTAAAGTATGTTAATAATTAATAAATTTAAAAAACAATGTGCAGATTTATTCAATAAGATCACTGTGGTTGATCCTGCTCTGCGAGTTTTATTTTATATTTGGCTCCATCGATGTCAATGATAATCAAAGAAAACCCCTTTTCACAATGTCAAATCTATTAATATATTAATTAATTTAGAATGAATATTTTATTAATACATTAAATTTATATAATAAATTATTATATAATTTTTTTTTTTATATATATATATATATATATATATATATATATATATATATATATATATATATAAATCGTTCCTTTATATATCCTTCTCAGTTTTTATTCAACTTTTCCAATCAAAACATCTGGTAGCATAAAAAGGAGTTTCCTTTTTACTCTAGAAGATATTTTGATTGTAAAACTTGCTTGATCTAGTTATCAGCTAGTTTTAAAGTTGTTTTCCTATTTTTAGTATTTTAATATGGCATAGCTTACTGCAGAAATTCTAGTTCTCAGTTGTAAAAACTGTTCCAAAGTGAAATTGCTCTATAGACCACTAAAATATTACTGTGAAACCCAAATTTGCTATTTTTTGTATGGACCCCCAGTTGAGAACCTCTGCTTTAGATCCTTCTTAATTCTTATGGCAACCACTGGTATTAAGTAGGAAAGCAAACACATGAGATTTGAATTGTTAAACTTTTACATCTTAAGATAACCTAACAGTTTTAGTTTTCAATCAAGACGGAAGTAAAAGCTTATATTTCAATTTCAAGTCAAAAAAATTCTATACATATAAAGTAAATACAATCGACAGAAAATGAGAATTCCAATGACTAATCTTAAGTGCAGTAAAACATCTTTAAACTGAAAACATAAATCTTTCTAATCAAAAACTAGAGTTACTAACATGAAAGGAAAAAATAAAGCCTATTCAATTCTAATAATTTGTAAAAGGACATATAGTTTTTCTCAGAAAATCATGAGGCTTGCTCCATTCATTTGCAGCAACCCAAGGGGAGATTTCTACTAGTATTTACTTGCTAGTAGCAGGATGAGGCACAAGGCCAATTTAAAATGGGTGAGAGAGAGTGCATACACTTGGACTATGGCTAAAAATTGTCCAGTTTCCACAACTAATATCGTGCTGGCATTGATATTCCACCAATGTCTCTCTTTGGTGAAATGAGAGATGCGCTGCCACAGGGTCAGAATTCCCCAGGACCAAGCATCCCTCATTTATTTTTGAGCTCTATCTGAAGACAAAGACAATTTGAGAGATAACAATGTAGTTACCAAAACGCAAGATCCCTATTTGTCCACGGTAGAAAACTAAGCAGGTTTTAAAGCAGTCGACTGGATTCAGGATGCTTACAATTGGCCTGATGTGAAACAGATTTGCATATTCACAGACATAAAATACTTTCACTGGAGAGCACTTCTACTTATTTTTTTTTCTGTTTAAAAAAACATCAAGTATGCAACACAGGAATATTTTGGCTATTAAATAAGTAGCCATTTTCTTCTGTATATAATTAAAATACAATCCATACATATTAAAAAAGGTGTGATAAATACAAAGCGTGATTGTAAAAATAAAGCCTGAATATGATGGACAAATGCATTGTCATAAATAAAGAGAAATTGAATAAAAAGCCCATTTACAAATACAACCTCCATGAACAGGTTTAACCCACCTATATTTACTGTACAAGTAAAATAATGCTTATGTCCTGACAGCTGAAATTATTTTCCATTTGAAATAGAATCATCCCATAGAGATACCACACAACTCTATATTTTTATATATATATATATATATATATATATATATATATATATATATATATATATATATGCATGCACGGTACTTATTGGAAAGTTCTCAATATCAGCAATAGAGCTAACATATTCAGTTGTATGGGATATGAACTTCTGACCCTGGGTTTCACACTTTTGTGATCATCAAATGGGTTTATTTTATGTCTATATAATAGATTCAATTTTTAAAAAATAAACACGTTTGTCTGATGATCGCAAAAGTGTGAAACCCAGGGTCACAAACTCGTATGCATACAACTGAATATATATATATATATATATATTTTCACATATGAAAACAAACGCCCCCCATTTTGATTAAAAAAACAGAGTGATTGTGTGTGAAAAGAACTTTGCTTACCTTGCATCGATATGCCATTGACAACATTGTCGACCAGCGACGTCGCAGCATTCGTAATTAATTTGCTAAACATGCGCATAGCCACAGATGACGGAAAAGGGACACAGAACTGACTTAATAAACACTCCAGAATGTCTTGGGGTACGTCCTCAGGGACGAGTGCTGTTTGATTTGTAGCATTGTCCTTGTTAATACCAGTTTTCTGGTAATCTATCACTGCCAGACGTTTGTGTGTGTTCTGATCATAGCGGTCATCTTTTATGCCGGTAATGTCCACTTCATCTTCATAGAAGAGTCCTGAGTTGTGACCAAACATACGATTCATGACTGCACTGAAGCCACATGTACAGCGGTTCATATCCTCAACATTGAAGTCATCATCCTTGACACGCATGTTGCACACGCAGAGATTGCAGCTGTCAAAATTGTGATCTTTGAAGATATTCAATGAGCTGTCTCCAAGGATGACATTGACCAACACACTGTGCACCTCTGGCAGCTGGTGATTTGTACCTTGATTGTCAATTGAACTCAGCGTCTTGTTCACATAGGATGACGAGGCGTTTGACATAGGCGACTGTTCGTAACTCATAGGAGTCCGTGATACGCTGCCTCCGGGAAAAGTGGCTGGAGATGATTCAATGGCACCCACATGCATTTTGGATGAACTGGAGATGTTTTCAATGGACGGGAGGTAAGGGTAATGACTGAAATATAATCAAACACACCAATAAACATTTTTCAACAGCAGTAAGATTGCAAAATGGAAATAATAATTATCACTATATAACATTGGTAAGTACTCAAATGTAATTATTTCATAACAAGTTAATTTTGAAATTTATTGCTTTGAAGTTCCAGGATTTAGTTATTATATACTAAGCTTAGTTTGGATTGAAAGAACACCAATTGGATGTGTGGGTTGTGTAATCATTGTTGGTACAGAAAGTGGAATTGGTAAGCCAAGTTCAAATTCCAGCCTAGTCTGTTGCATTCACTTTCACACTAATGCTCTTGAGAAAGGCATAAACCCATTTCTTTTCCCTCCAACTATGGGTTGAATAGCAGGGTAGATTGGCTGTCTAAGTTTGGGTGTCAGCCAGTCAAGGAGTAGGATGATTTTGAATGTAAAACTGGTGAAGGCAGTGGCAAAACCACTATCTTTTCCAAGAAGTCATGGTAATTCATAGATCATAAAGAAAAGGAATGTGGAGAGCCATAATCACCTATGTCCTAAAGAAACATGGCATGAGTTTAATACTTAAATATAATTATTCTATAGCAAAATAAATTTGAAATATACTGGTTGGAAGCACTAAGGTTGAGTTATTGCATACTAAGCCGAGGTTAATCTAGTACAAGATCCCAAGTAGAGAAACTAGTAAAGTTCAAATTGTTTAATATGGTAAATTGGCATGAGAGATAAAAAGCCTGATATTTTGCAGTATGCAATCAATCAATCTATTAAACTTAGGCAAAGTACAACACAAAGATTGAATTCACTACAGTAATGAAAAGTCTGAGACCAGCTACAAAAAACATTGTCAAGTGATCTCTCATTATGGCTTCAAATCTAGTCAATGTTCATGGAAATAATTTTATAAATATTTAAAAGGATCTCATTATGTATTTATAATAATAATAATAATGATGATGATAATATTTATTGATTTTCAAAGACATTCTCATATAAGATTTCATGAAGCCATTTCCGATTTTAGGTGTCTCATTGTGACTGGGAAGGAAATATGTATACAACAGAAAACTAAGGAAATAATAATAATAATAACGATGATAATAATACAACTGAAAAAATGTTAAAATTACAAGAATTTTACATATTTTTTATGCTAGCAGTGCCAAAAGTACACAGTAGATAATTAGAGCTATAATATTCAATAAATCAAGAAAAGTCCAAGTGACTTATCTGGTTGACTGAAGATGGTTTTGTGTTGAAATGCTCATCAGAGTCAAATGTTTGATAAAGCTATAATTTTACAGCCAATCAGATTAGTTACTTGAACTATTATTGATTTATTAAATATTAGTGATTTTTAAAGACATTCTCATGTAAATCATACATATAGGCTTATGACAAATTTCCAGAAACCTTGTCATAATACCAAACCTAAGAAATTAAATTTTACATATAGTAAATAATTTGACCCCTTGAAATTATTAACCTATAGCTGAAATCGTTCACATCTTTCATGAACTTGTAGCAAACAAAAAATTCCTTTTTCATCTCTCATCATCACCTTTTTTTTTTTTTTGAAAGATCAAATTACCTTTTGGACAATTGCTATTATAGAACTAGCAGATTATGTATCATAGGGTATTATAGATAAGATTCAATAAAGAAAAATTTAATAAAGAGAAAAAAATGTTTGAACATCAAATTTTGGTTCTCAATCTGTATGGTATTCATTGAAAATTAGAAAGAAAGATAGCATCACTGGTCAGGAATCAATTAATATGCATAATTTAACTGATTTGGTTTTTTTTACAACTTATCAACCCTTTGCAGATTATTTAAAGCTAAAAAATATTTTTAGATTGCAAGATTATTTTTCTTTTGAAATTCATACATTTACCAAGGGTACTTCCACGTAAGTGAATTTAACAAACACAATGCGAATTGGAATCCAGCTCTCCAAAATTCGAAGCCATTATCCATTACACCAACCACACATCCAAGCTTACAGCACCTGGTATTCCCAAAGAGTTACCCATCAAGGTACTGGTCAGGCTTGACATTGCTGAACTTCAGTAATCATACAGGAACTAGTGTCTCAACATGATGTGGCCATAAACCAGAAAGAAAGCATTGACATTGGTTAAGAATTAATGCAATCATTACTGACAGAACAGGGCCATGTGCCTAATTGTAAATACATTGCTAATAGTTTTGCCATATATATATATATGCACTGATAATTTTGAAAAAAGGGATTGTATAAATAATATATAAAAATAATACATAAATATAAATATTAACAAATAATATATAAAAATAATACATTTCACACATTAGTCAATGTGTAACAAAAAAAAGGAAAAAAAAAAGACTTTTCTGGCAGTATTTAATGAAATTCAAAGAAAATTCATATAAAAATGTAACTACACACAGACATACACTTGAACTTACCTTGGTGCATGTGACTGACATTGCCAAGAAGGTTTATATTCAGGGATCTGAAAATTTGACATTAAAGTATCATGGGCACTCGGCAGCTCTACTGGGGCATACTTCGTGGAGCCTACAAAACGGGCCAACTTGGGCGGCTTGAACACACACGACCAGTCCTAAAAAGAAAAGCACTTGGTTCTATATATATATGTATATATATATTTTTAGGTATCACCTCATGCAAAGCAGTAATACCAAAGACACAAGGGATTACAGGGCGTGGAAGAATTAAGAACAGAAGCATTAATAATGAGCAGTAGGAGTAATCAGTAGGACAGTAGATAGCAGTTGACATTGCATTTAAATTTATGCAGATTGAAGTTGGCTGGGAAGCATGGAACCAGAAGGTAGTTCCACAAGCAAGAAGTGCAAGAAAAGAAACTGTTAGCATAGAAGTTATGATTACATCAAGCCATACATACATACATAGAAAAACATCAATATTGACTGCAGTTGAAATAGTCGAAATTTGAGACTGCATCTCCTGGTTCCACCAAACCTGGCCTTCACAGCTAGGACACACCATGCCACTTACAAACCACCCTCATTCCCGCAGTATTCCATTGGCAAGAAGTAAGTTCCATTCAAACAGCTTCTTCTTGTGAACCACTGCTTTATGGAACCGACTCTCAAGAGGATGTTCGCCCCCAATTGCTCCAATCTTAACCTGTTCACATCTAGAGTCAACTGTTATCTTCCACTCTTATCCATATAAACTACCTCTTAATGTAACCCTCTACCTCGAAGACCCTTAGCCTTGTACAGGGTGAACCTTACTGCAAAAAAAAAAAAAAAAAAAAAAAGTCAACCAATATTTCTACAATCTTAGCCTGTTCAAGTCTACTTCCCCTCTTATCCATATAAACTACACCTTAATGTAACCCACTATCTCGAGTGGCTCCCGGACCTTGTACAGGGTAAACCTTACTGTAAACAAAAAAAAAAAAAAAAAAAAGAATATCAACCAATATTTCTACAATCTTAGCCTAGGTACCTCCACGAAATCGCTAAAAAAAGAGCATAGCTTGATGAAAAAGACGCCAACCTTGCCGAAAACAAAATTTTATTGTCTAAATGCTCATGTTATTATTTAGAGGAAAGACCAAAGTTTTTTTAAATTATTTTAAAAAAAATTTTCCTTCTTTTAGAAAATTCTAAATTTTGATTAAAAAACCTTGTTTCTATTTGTATCATGAACTAATAAATAACATAGACAATTTTTTTTTTTTTTTTTGGTATGACACACATTAATTTGAAAAATCTTGCAAAAATAAAAATAATTATCGGATGTTAATGAAACTTTCAGGAACTATTCACAGATGATCGAAATTATTATAAATATTTTTTTTTTTTTATGAAAGTCATGGTAGAAATATTTTTAAAAATATTTATTACCCCCCCATAACTAATTTTATGAAAACGCTAGAAATTGATCGCATCGGTTTTAGTGATTACAATAATTAAAAGCACAGGGCTTTGAGGAATGCAAATCATGTTTTTTTTTTTTTAATTGGATACCCAGTACCTGAAAATCAGCTCTGAATTGTAACATACAAAACTCAATAAAACAAAAATATATTTAATTTCAAATGCTTTTATTTGCTTTTAGTTGTTTTTATGAATATGGACAATATTTTCTGAAAGCAAAAAAAATTTTTTCGATGAAAAATGAATTTTTAATACAATTATTTGTTATTTCATTAATTATAATAGATTTTACATTTAAGTTGTTAAAATATTATAAAATTAGTTAAAAGCCAACACAGGCTTTCATAAGTGTCCTTATGAGATAGATCTTTTTTTTAGCGTTGTAAATTGTATCATTTTGACTAATCAGAAGATCCCCAGTAATTAAGAAATGTAATTTTGTGTTTATAATCGAGCTGTAATTATAAAATACGGAAGACCAACCAGAATATAATTAAGTTGCGTTATTTGAGTTAAGCATTGTTCTCCGCTGTTAAGGCCTTTACTTTTTGCGAAACACGTGTGGAGAAGTTAATTTGATTTTTCAATTTCAACTGAGAAGGTTACCTACAAGTATCAGTATCATCTTATGAAATTTATATGATCTTATTTTATATTAATCTCAGTTATGACATTTTTCCATAAATGAAATATCAAAATTAATAATAAAATGAATGCAAATACAAATAACATTAGAATGTAATAAATGTACATAAAATTATAGTATTTTATGTACAATTCTGATAAAATTTCATAAGAAAGGTACCTATAAATTAATTAGATACCTTTCTTAAGAAATATGAAATTTAATGTCACTCTTAACAGTTTTATTTTAATTTCTTTAGAATATATTTCCCATAAAGCATCATAAACGTAAAGGTGAAAGCTAAGTACAAAAAAAAAAAAAAAAAAAAAATTAGACTGAAAGTGAAAGTTAAAAATAACGGGGTAAATAATTTGTTCACTTAAATGTAAATTATTTCACTTTTCTCCTTCCGTAGAACAAATTAGCCTCATGGAATTCATAAATATATCATTCATCACATGTCAAGAGACGCGAAAGTTTATGACCTGCTTTGTTTTATTTTCAAATTACATCTTTTTTGGCACAAAAGCTAAGTTAAGTTTGGTTCAAAATATTTTAAATAAACATTATAATTTCTGATTTTCTTAAAATAAGTTTTGAAAAAATGATAATTGATATTTAAAAAAATTTCAAAGTCAGATTTTCAGTTTTTTTTAAAATGGAAAAAAAAATGGTCAATTTTGCTGACTCAAAAAAAAAAAAATAGATTTTTAACGAAAATTTCGGACGTGCTAGGAACGATTAAAAATGGAAAAAAAATACCCCAAAAAATACTTTGACCTTTCCTCTTAATAATAACAAACATTTAGACGATAAAAATTTTTTTTTCGTCAAGTTTAAAATCTTTTTTCATCATGCTATGCTCTTTTTTTTAGCGATCTCGTGGAGGTACCTATCTTAGCCTGTTCAAGAGTTAACTGTTATCTTCCCTCCTATCCATATAAACTATTTAGCATAATGTTTACCTTGAGTAAAACCCCCCATCCCCTGGCCTTGTACAGGGCTAAATCTTTTCTCCAAAAAACAATCAACATTTTCCGATTGCTAAAGCAGGTGATTACTACGTGTATAGTCTTCTGTAGCGAAAATGGCTGAGGCACTTTCAATGAAAAATTGCCTTGAATTGTTTTAGTAGTCCAGCCTACCTTATGATAAGCCATGCCTGATGCAGCCCAATGGTTGGAAAAGGTTGGCATGCCTGATAATATCCATGGAAATTGTAAGCAATTTTGATAATTCATTTTTTTTTTGTTTTTAATGTGAAGCAAAGAGCTAGTCATGTTAGTGAAAGGTTTTTGTTTACTTTTTATAGCATTTGCATTGGCAAAAACGGCAGAATTCCTTCAACAGAGAGCATTGTAGAAGGAAAATGGATGGAACAAGTAAAACTAATAAAAAAGGACTGAGCTTTTTTGTGGGGCTAAGATAGATGTCTATTTCTTAAAGAGGACAATTAGGCAGTGATTGAGTGAAAATAAAAACCCAGATTTCAAATGCTGATTTTCAAGGCACACTTGGAAAATTGCCACAGCACAATTTTCCTAATTTCCATCCAAACATATTTTATTCAGTTAACACATTTTGTGCCACTGTTGTCTCCACCCCCATCCATGGTGACATTCAAGGCAGGATAGTGCAATGACATGCCAGTTCCTTTTGCACTGGAGATGTTGAGGTTACCCCCATCTCTCCTAGGGACTACAAGGCAGCAGGTGGTTTGAATTCAGAGTTTCCTTCTCCTAGACTGATTGCCACCCAAGGCTATAGGACCCAGTCTGTCCTGCTATTTTACCCATAGCTTGGGAGGGAGAAGAGGTGGATTCATACCTTTCCCAAGAGTATTACCACATAAGAGAATGTAATGAACCTGACTGGAATCTGAACTCTGATCTCAGATTCCTCAATCTGAGCTGCTAACCATTTACTTCACTGTACACCCCCACTCACTAAATTAATTTTAGTAAATATCAATATTAATAAAAAAAAGTTAACTTACTTTACTGGAATCATTTACTATGGTGCTGTTGTCAACTTCTGTTTTGACACAGCTGTCTGGAGTCATCGTTGTCTCAGGGGCAATGTCAGTTACTGTGCCAGGAGAAGACACAGGGTTCTCCAGTGATGGTGGAGTGGGATACATCCTTGATAGTTCAGAAGCAGCTGAAAGAAATATTCAAAATACTTGAGTCATTGAACCAATTCACCTTCAAAAGTTTTCATTCTTTCTCTGGCCCAATTAAAGTTAAAGTGTTTGCGACTCCCACCCTCATGATTAAGTGGCAAGAGGCTCATTTCTTTATCTATCAAGACATCTAGAACAGTCTTCAAAAAAAAATAAAAAAATATTGAAAACTATAAAAACACACACACACACACATTTTATATTATATATATATATATATATATATAAATAGATTTAACCAAGTTTTTGCATATATAAAAAAAAAAATGACAAAATAAAAAGTCAATTGATGAGATCCCTCTGACAAGTGGATGGTGTAAAAAACTCTAGAGCCAAGATGCTGAAGATAATACCAATTAGCTAAATAACAAACTTTATATTTGTAAATTATATATATATATATATATATATATATATATATATATATATATATGTGCAAAACAAATTTTTTCCATATGTTTCTGTGTGTGTTTGTACTGAGTATGATGGTAAATTACATCTTGGCAGCAATGCCTCTGATCAAAAAATTGGAGTTTTTTAAATCAATGTGGAACCACCTCTTGTAATTAATATTGTTTTAGAT
Organism: Acanthosepion pharaonis; assembly: GCA_903632075.3. NCBI lineage: Eukaryota > Metazoa > Mollusca > Cephalopoda > Sepiida > Sepiidae > Acanthosepion > Acanthosepion pharaonis. The sequence goes on from CAHIKZ030002642.1 coordinate 61,110, forward strand.
CCACCCAAACCCAAGGTAGTAGAAACACAGAAATTCAATTTCAATTTTTAAATTTTACTTCTGTCTACAATTAAAATTTTTCATGGAGATGTAAAGGTGGTTAATGTTTTGTGGCACAATCATCACACATTTTTAAAAAAAAAAAAAAAAGAAGCAAAATAATTTCATTTTAATATATTATTTTTTTTTATGACCTGACAATAGTGCAAAAGTAAAATTAACATCCACATGAAACTTTTTAGTTGTGAACAGCAGTAAAATTTAAGTACTGTTTTTCCATATGTTTTATATACCTTGCATTGATTTCTGTGCTTGTAGTGTATACAAAAATATATATATATATATATATATATATATATATATATATATAAAGAGAGAGAGAGAGATAGATAGATACACACACTATTGAAATTGGAAAACTTTTTATGTTGATTAATTTTAATGATTATATTTTTTAAATTATGAATAATCCTTCTCAAACAAAGAGGAAATTCTGTCAAGAATTGTCCAAAGTTCATTTTGGAAGAAAAAGTAAGTCATATGGTCTAAGATTTTGACTTTCTTAAGGCATCATCAGGGTAAGTAGGGACAAATTTGTGAGTTTGAAATGGTGTCACAACACAATTTCTTTTTAAAAATAAGCCATTAGTGGCTAATTGTTAGAAGCAACATAAGAATACATTTTTTAATCTAAAGTCATAAAAAGAATGAGTATTTTGATGGAAGAAGAGTGTGACATACTGTCAGGAGAGCTCTATTCACCCACCTACGTCTACCACTCACACTCTTCTGTGACTCCTTCTCACAACTCTACAAGAAGTAGGCTGGGCCTTCACAACAATTTCTTAAAAATGTTTCACCAGGTGGAGAGAAAAGGAATAGGAGAGAGGATTTTTTGATTCAGATTGTGAATTTAATGTCACCAACAATGTATAATGTAAACAATAATGTATCATACAAAGAGATGCTTGATCAACTTCACAAAATCTGACCAAATGACCAAACCATAGATGTTTGTTGTTCTGGTGCAAGGAGGAGGAGGAGGAGAGGATATGCAAACAACTTAGAAAATATCAATAGCATCCATTTAAAAATGGCCAACATTAAAATCTTTTAAATACTGAAGATATTTGGACAGAAAAAAAAATTTATATTGTAACATTTTCTCAAATCTTTTTAAATTAGTGATCTATTTTGCAGATAAAGGTTTATAGTAAGTAATACTGCATAAAATCTGTTGCTTGAAAACAGTTAATAAAATAGATGCAGCAAAATTGAATGTTTATGCTTAACAAAAAACAACTAAATATTACAAATTGATTTTTCAATTTGCTTTCAATATGTTTAATATAATGCAATTTTCTAATGAAGCAATAATTAAAACAAGATTTTTCTAATGTTCTTGCTTAACGGCAATTACTTTACAATGCTTTTCTTAAAAAACATTATATATAGATAGAGAGAGAGAGAGATAGATAGATAGGTAGGTGCCTCCACAAAATTGCTAAAACAAAAAATAGCATACAGTAATGAAAAGTTTTATTGTCAAAATCTTTATTATTAAGAGGAAAGATCAAAGTAATTTTTGAATATTAAATTTTTTACTCCTTTTTAGAACATTTGAAATTTTCATTAAGTCTTATTTTTCTTGCATCAGCAGATATACAAACTATACTGATGAAAAATGAATTTTTACAAGATTTGTTTTCAATTTTTTACAATTTTAAATTGAATAATTTATAAAGTTTGTAAATCCTTTAAAATTCAATTTTCATGGTTAACTCTTAGGAAATACTGTTATTAAGTAAAACTATATTTATTAATCATATTGTAAAGCTTATTACAATTTGATATGCTTGAATATTTTAAAAAGTATTTCAATTTTTTTCATTGTGTTTAAACATCCTATTTTTTCTAAGTATGCTAGTTCATACATAACATTATCATTAAAAGGTCATGTGTTTTAAGGCTTGTCTCCCCCCACCAAACATAAAAAACCCTCAACAAAAATTTATTGTCTGCTAACAATTCTGCTTTAACATACATAACTGTCAACACATTAGGCAGTCAATAAAATGATCAACACATCAGAAAAACAAGACCTTGTGGTTAAGAAATGCTTGTGAGCATCTTATGCTATAAGTAAAATTTGTTTCAGATCAGATTAATTTAACTTAACTTTAAATAATGTTTCAGAAAAAAAAAAAAAAATTTTTTATCAATTCCAATCAATATAATTTCTGTTTGAAATACAGAGCATTTTTGCTTAGTGGAAATAATAAATTTTAATCCTTTAGCTTTCAATTAAAAAAAAAAAAAAAAAAATGAAAAGAAAGATTATTTAATTTTTTTAAATTCATGTGTATCAAATTAGCAGATAATCCAAATTCAGCATTGGCATTTTTCCTTTTTTTTTATAGTCATAATACACTTTTGGTATAATTTTGTCATTTTCAAAAAAAAAAAAAAAAAAAAAAAAAAAAACTGCTTGCACCAATTTTACTGATGGGATAAACAAAAAATATAAAGAAAAATAAAAGAAAAAAAAGCACTACTGACCTATGGTGCCATTGGAAATGATGTTTGATCCCTTACTTCCTTTGTGATTCTCATCACCAGATTTTTGGTTAGGGATCTGTTGATCCTGAAACTCAAGAGAAAATGGATTGTTATAGAATCATACCTCTCAAAGTGAACAGGGAAATGCTCTCTCAAAAATGATGTCAGAAAGAAAATAGTTGAAGACAAAAATCTTTCTATGTGTAGAAAGTCAAATTATTTTGAGAAATTGTTTTCAGCAAAACAATACCTATCAATAAATCACTTATTCTTTTCAAAGATTTGTTTGTTTTTATTAACATTAATGCACGTTTTTATGTGTGTGTGTGTGTATGTGTGTGTGTGTGTGTGTATATATATATATATATATATATATATATATATATATATATATATATATAAAAATAAATAAAATGAGTGTTCCAATAACTTGGACCGATTTTAAATGTGAATTCAGTTTAAGCATCTAATGATTTTTTTCTTTTTCAGATGTAACAACTTAAGTCTTTGGCATTTTCAACCATGGAAAGATTAACAATCAAACGTGTTAAAATTATTAAAGCTTATTACGAAAATGGACGTTCAAATAGAAATGCAATGAGAAGTTCCCAGGTCGCATCATCTCTCAAAACAGCAAAGTCAGTTGGCCACCAGGATTGTGCAACTTGATGCCTTTAGATTTTTTTCCTTTGGGGTCATCTCAAAAGTAAGGTCTATGCGAACAAGCCAACAACAATTCAACAGCTGAAGGATGAGATAAGCCATATTGATGAGATCGAGGTGCAACTATGCAGAGACGTCCACAAAAATTTTGACCATCAAGTGGAGGTGTGTCGCCGAAGCCTTGGCGGACATTTGGGCAATATTATTTTTCCACACATAATTGCCATGACTTAAATAACATGATCCAATAGAAAAATAAATAAATTTTCAATAACATCGATTTATTTACTGTTGACTTTGATCTGTCTTAATGAGACACTCACTTATATATATATATATATATATGTGTGTGTGTATGTATATAGTGTCAAGGGCACCTCGAGGCAGTGTAATGATTAGCAAGCTTGACTCGCTAGAACAATTACGACTGAGTAGTGAGTTCAGTCTTCACTGGGTTCCCCATACCCTTTGGCCTTCTGCTACATTTAAGCTATGCTTGGAAAAATAAATATATATATATATATATATATATAGTATCAATTCTCAATGAGGCATAGCTCAACCTACTACTTAAGTGTCATGCTTTCTTCAGGTGACTACTTAAGTGTTGACCATTTTAATTTACTGCTTAGGTAGCCATTTGCCTTTTAGTCTTTTTATCTTTCTTAGTTTGGAATTTTCTTTTTGTCTAAAGTTTTTTTGTTTGTTTTATAGATCTTTTGCAAGGTAGTCTGTCAGTTGCACCAACATTTTGGGGTTTATATATATATATATATATATATATATATATATATATATATATATGTACACACACACACACAAAGTACTATTTAGAGAACACATGCTTTCACTGAAGTTCTGGCCACTGTATCATAAACAGTAAATGTAAAACAGGGAAACTTCAATCAGAGTATAATACTTACTGTTTCATCACTGCTGTCCTCACTCTCAAAAATATGATCTAGATCCATGGGAGTAGGGAAGAGATCCTTCTCTGTTGTGAGACTGTTGGATACTGGTAAAGAGCAGGAAGCTGGAGGCGATCCAACTGAGGTCATATCTGAAGATAGACAATCAAGTGCATAACAACTGTGGCAATTGCTAGCAAAACAATTATCATTTATGCACTCAAACTGAACCTTACAAATAATCTGTTACAATTAAATATGCAGTTATGTGAAGATTCAGAGGTGCCAACACTGACATTGAGAAATACAAAAAGAAAATTAGAAAAAAGAAAAATGTGTATACACATTCTACTGTTTACATTGTTCAGACTGTCGTCCTCATCTTTGTTATATTCACAACATTTCAGTTGTACGCTCCAGCCTTCTTCAGGTGATAGACATTGGAATTTCAAACTGAAACGTGAATATACCATTAAAACAGTCTGAATAATGTAAATAGTTACAATATCTCATCTGAGAAATAGACACATTCTGTTTATCATGATTGTTTCAGCTTTGCATTTTCACCATCAGTGCCAGTTTTAAAGAATCGTTGTATAAGAAAGATGTGTCAAGTGGCTATCTAATTAGAGAAGAGGTTCCAGGGTTTAGCGAATATCTGGGGTTAGAAAATTGACATGACATTAGGGTCATAGATAAAACTGAACACAATAATGATAATAAATGTATATTTGATGCATACTGATATCAACAAATGTCTGAAGAAAGTTCTTATTACACTATTAAAACCAAATAACATTTAAAATCAAGGAAGTCCTTTTCATTTCTTTTTTATTAATGCCTTTCTTTTGGAGTTTTGCTGCATTAATCTAAACTCAGTAAATATGGTAAATAAATCTAAACTTTCTATCTCTGAGGTTTTATTCTTTTCAGGAGGAGGGGGGAACATTCATCACAGACTCAAAATTAAGTCAATCATTCACTTTTATAAGATTACCATTCATCTGTGCATCAAATATTACTGCCACATGTATCTAAAGATTCTTGACAGAATTAAAAAAGAAAAAGAAAAAAAGAATCTGCAATGTTATTGGTCCTCACCTAGCATTTGCCATAACATAGCACCCCTGTGCCTTTTCTACAAATATTTACATGGTAATTGTTCTGATGAACTTTCATCTTTGGCACCTCAACTTCACAAATCTAAGTGCAGTACTATAGATTGGCAGCTAGGTCTCATCATTTTACTGTTAAAATTGCTAAACAGTAAGTTCTATGCCAACAGTTTCTTCTCTTGTACTACTTGCTTGTAGAATTCTCTTATGACGTCTTCCTTTCCTGTTAAATGATCTTCAAAGATTTAAATACAATGTCAATTGTCATCTTTTGCCTCTTTGAATCTTGGTGTTTTTATGTCCTAGCATTTTCTTTGTTTTGGGCTTTAACATTTAGGTAGTACCTTGTACAAGCACCTCAAAAATATGCTCCAATTTTGTCCGACCTTTTATATTATGGTGTAACGGTTACCCACACAGAAAATGAAATTAGCAAGACGGGTTCAAATTCCAGCCTAGTCTGTTGTGTTCACTTTCATAAAACATTAACACCTTCAGTGTGTCAACCTTATCATAAGAATAATGGGGTTAAGCCCAAAGACTAAATGACATTGCTGAAAAGCAGATATTAGTCACAGTAATGAACAGAGGACAAGATGCAGACAAGGCATGACATTTCAAAAAGAGGTACAATATATATAAAGATTGCTTGGCAATTAACAGTTGGAGAAAATGTTGTCATCTGGCACCTAAACATGTGAAGAACCACTGAAGATTGTTCTTTAGAAATCAGCATGCAAATAGAAAGAATTCTGAAGAATGAAATTCATGGATTTTTTAATTTTTTTCCAATAAAGAGGAAAACAAAAATCACTCACTGTTTCCATTGAGCCTAGAAGCATCTTTTTCTTCTTCCTGCAATACCAGAAATTGTGGAATACAGACTTTGTTAAGGCTACAAGATTATTAATAATATGGATGTGTAAGAGAAAATATATCAGATGGGATCGCCATCATTTAAAATGTCTCATTATTGATTAGATTATGAAGATTTATTTTAAATATTTAATGACATAATATTCTAGCTGTACAAATGCTTTATCCGCAGCTACAAAATATAAGAAACATTAAAAAAATTTGAGGCTGACATGGTTGATTATTGACCAGTGGTCAGTATTTGAAACAATTTCAAATAATGAGGCAGGCAATGACACAACACAGTCTTCCTGAACACAATTTCTCTCTCCATTTAGTGAAGTACCAGAGTTTAGTCCCATAGTAGGCAACTCTCAAGAGACTATAAAGTCTACTAATAATATACTAATAATCCCTGTTGCAGACACCAACTCAGGCTCATTTGTGTTTTGTCAATACCCACATAGCCAACCAGTGGTTTATACTGCAACTATGTTGAGTGAGTTTATGGGGGGAAAAATGCACAATCTGGCATTATGAAGAGTTAACAAGGCCAGTATGGTCAAAGCCTCAGTCACGATGACTTGTGGCTTTATGCCAGCACAAGCATCAATGGCTTCTGAATAGTTTCACCTGCCCAATTTCACTCACGAGGTTTGAGCCAACTCATAGTTGTTTCCAGATACTTCCCAAGAGAGCCACAGGCTTAAATTGTCTCCCTAGGTTGATATTGTCTCTCTAAATTGATATTTAAAATCATCTCCTTGACAAATCAACCATGATGAGATTTGAACGTAGGTCTCCTAGTCAGAGTACCAATGTTCTAACTAGTCAGCCATGCGCTTACAATTTTTTAAAATTATCTAAAATAGCGAAAGCAAGTTTAAGTTTAAATAACATCTTTAGATTTTTTTTTTTTTAACAATTGTTAAAAATGAAAGAAAAAGATTGTATTGCAACTTGGCGGCAGGGTTGCTTTGGAAATGAAACTAACCTTAATAGGTGACGATCGAAAGAGGTCATCACGACTTGTCCGGAAGTTCCTGGCAGGGAGTGTGCCAAAAAGTGAAGATGACTCATCAGTGAACTCATAAGGGTCATGAGGAGGTTGAGATGTGGAAGGTTTCGATGGTTGTTTGTTGGATGATGAGTTTTGGGGATGCTGCGAAAAATGCGAGTTATGCTGCAGTTGCTGTTGCTGCTGAAAATGTTGGCTGTCTTGTCGTGATTCAAACTTTGGCCTTTTCAACCGGTTATCAAACCTGAAATACAAAAACCAAAGTGAAAAGAGCAAGGAGAACAAAAAAAAAAAAAAAAACACAGAGAAAGGCTTACATAAAAAATCAAGATAAATAAAAAGCCTTTAGATTGTCTTTTTGTATATACATTTGCTATTTATAACATTTAAGTGCTCTTTAAAGTTAGTCATTGTAATTATTAAGCTTAGTATGACAAAGGCCATTGTAATGTGTGGGAGAGTGAATAGAACTCACTATAAGAGTAGAGATTTTCCAAGCATAGCTTAGATGTGGCACAAGGCCGAAAATATGGGGCACCCAGTGAGGATCAAACTCACTACTCAGTCATAATTGTTTCAGCGAGACAAGCTTGCTAACCATTACAGCACCTTGAGGAGCCCAAATTGATTTTCTAAGCGTGGCTTAGATGTGGCACAGGGCCGAAATTATGGGGCACCCAGTGAAGCTCAAACTCACTATTCAGTTGTTGTAACGAGACCAGCTCGCTAACCATTACACCATGCCGAGGCGCCCTAACTCACTATAAGAGTAAAGGTTTGCTCATCAATGCTGCAAAGTAAGTTGCCACTTCAATTTGATCATTTACTGCTTTTGTAACATTATCATTATGAAGTATTTGTTGCCGCTTAAGCATATGTCCTACCGATCAGTTTCTGCTTTAGTATATATCCTACCGCCACCTTTGTATTCTACATTATTAAGGCATTGTCCTGACTTTTTTTTTTTTTCAATATATTAAAAGACATTCACAATGTTTTTATTTAAAGGATTCAAATATCTTGTTTTATTATTTTTTAGTTAAATTTCTTATTTTGTAATTTTTTTTATTTTAAATTTTATAATACAACAATAAAAGGCATCCCTCCTTCCATTTTGTTTTTTCCCTTACATTAGATAATATAGGATACAAATATAGTAGTAGGATACATACTAAATTAGCACCAAGTATTTTGTGAATACCCACCCCACCCCACAAGAAAGCATTTTAATATAACTGACCTGATTGTTAATTCGATGGCAAGAAGTTGGTAAGAAATAACAATAAATTGAAGAACTTTCCTTATGGTCAGTTCTGTGTCAATAGTAACATTTACAAAAGTTTAATTATTAGAGCTGTGGATTGAAAAACCAAAAAAGTTGACACTTTAATACTTGCTAACCATATTCTTGCATTAAGCTTATCTGATATGAAACGCAGATCTTCATTTCTTTCTGTCTTTCTTAATTAAAGATTAGTTCTAGTTTGTTAAGCATGGCTTTGGAGAGGAGAAAAGATGATTCTAAATATGATGCTATTTAAAATTATCTGATAAATCATTTGATGCGTTCATGCCTTCAGCCAGAAGTTGAAGGAGATGCACAACAAAATAAATAGACATTAGACTAAGAAACATGAAGGAAAAAAATTCAACTGGCATATATCAAGAAAATATTTCTCTTTAAGAAAAGCAAATAAAAAACCTGTCTAAAGAATTCCAGAACTTACCAATATTCTACATATTTGCAAAGATTAAAAATATTTTTCAAGGCATGTAGGCCAATCCCAAACAATATTCTATGCTATTCAAGTCTGACTTATCAAAAAAAGTAAATTCATCTATTTATTCGGCTTTAAATTTACCATCAAAGTCTAGAATGTCCTGCAAAGTTAGCTAGGCACATGTCTAAATCTGCTCGCCAAAGTACATGAAATTTAATAATGTATTTTTTAGAAAAATCACAAAATAAATCCCTAATTTTTATAAAGCATGGCAACTGCTATGTTGCTCAGGATGTATACCCCTCTATGACCAATTAGCATCGATAGATTCAGTTCTAAACAAATATGTTGAAATAGATCTAACAAGTCTTTGTGGAAAAAATTTCAAAGTTAGAGACGTATTATTGGGAAAAATTGAAAAGGTGACAAATGAAATCATAACTTTTAGATTGAATAGATTGTCTGAAGTATTACCTGGAAATAAACTTTTAAAAATGAATATACAAGTCTGTCTCAATGACTACATTTTAAACATTTAAAGTTTTACTAACAGTAGTATTATCTTTATATTATTTTAATTAGATGAAAGATTGCAAACCATTACTATTTTGACTGGTATTTACTTTTGCCTTTTTATTATGACTAAAACTGCTGGTATATTCAGTCAAGCTTTCCTCAGGCAAAGCAGTTGTCCAGTTAGAATCACATAGGACTCCCCCCCCACCCATTTCTTTGCTGTCTATAAATTGACAATTTGAATAAATATGCAACAAATAATATAAACAAAAGTAAATATTAGTCAAAAAATAAAAGTAAAAGTTTACTTAATCATCATGTACATTTAGAAAATGTAAGAGTAAAATTTTTTTTAACACTTGTAAAGTAGAAACCCATTCGATGAATAAATAACATTCATTTTCTATTTTCAAAAACTGTTCAACTTTATGTTGGGAATTATTTCAAATTTTGAAAAGAATATTATTTTCTTCTGCCTCATTCTATCTTCCGAGACCAATTGTCTCTCGTTTAATACTTTAAACAGTTTTCATTATTTAAACAATCACACATTTTTATGAATTTAGATTAGAAGATTGTGTTGTGTCAATGTCTGTTGGTGAGGAAGGCCTGCTTCCTGGGAGAAATACCAAGGAGGCTAAATTTGCTATCATTTGAAAGAGAAATCAATTTACTTTCATATAAAACTAAATTTTTAATTCTTGATTTCCATTGGCTTTTGAGATATGTCAATTTAATTGCACTATCATATATTCAGATTTTTCAACAATTTAGTCAAGAATCCCAGGGATTTAACAACTGAAATTTTTAAGGGGTGACGGGGTTCAAAATAGCCCAAAATGTTGTAAGTAGTGAAATTTAAAATTTAGTAGCATTGGGATTTTACGAGTAGTCAAATCTAGCAACATTTATATCATAGTACTATAATAAAATTAAAAATTTGCATAGTTGCTGTACACATGAAGGAAATTTTCTATGCAGAAAACATGCTTATCAAGTAAATGCTCATATTCATAACATGAATTTTCACAAATTTTCATATGAAATTTGTGCCTGTTTATAAACAACTTCAATAAGGAGTGAAACTTTATCAGAAAATTTCCAAAGAAAAAAAGAACTTAAAACTGACCATGAGTTTAAGCTTTGAAAATCATACAATGAGTCTGTGACTAGCGTTTGTTCATCTTCTACTTCATTGGTTGGAAGAACAGGTCGTTTGAGGAGCTTCGATTCTCCGTGCCGCTGTTGAGACCTGAGCCAACAGTTAAAATCTGTCTCTGCTTTGAAGTCCTGTTGTTGTTGTTGCTGATGATGATGTTGCTGCTGCTGCTGTTGATGATGAGGCTGCTGAACTTGCTGCTGTTGCTGCAAGGTGGCTGGAGATGGAGCAGCTTCCATCTTGGGACTCAGTTCTGCATTACAATACAAGTCGTTACCATTGAAAAGAATGTTGTTCTGTGATTCACCGATAGATGCTGGCTTGCTGCTACTTCCGCTGCCACCAGCACCGCTTCCTGACGAAGCACCACTGCCACCTCCTCCACTACTATTACCACCACCTCCATTACCTCCTCCTCCACCAATGCTACCACCGCCTCCTCCTCCTCCACCACCACCAATATCTTTGTCAGGTCCAGACTTTTGGGGTGGTGGATGTGGACTCAGGGTAGGCATTGCTGGGTCCATGTTTTGATTGATTAAAGGCTGGTTACGTGATTCTGAGTCTAATGGGGAAGGTGCTGGAGTGGAAGGGGAGTCTACTCCCCCACTGCCATTTGGCTCCACTGTATTGTGAAGTTGAGGCAGACCTGGAGCCACACCACTAGCACCTGAAGATGATGAAGAGGAATTGGGTGGGGGTCTGAATGCCGGATTGGGGGGCATTGGTGGAATCATATCCAGCTCAAAGTGAAAGAGCTCATCATGTTGTGTAGTCCGTCTATGGAAAGCAAGGACACTTCGTGAGTGCCGAGCCATTTGACGCTCTAACTTTTCAGACTTTTCTCCTTTCACGTGTTTATTGCCGGCACATTGTAGTAGGCCCTTGCTGGCAGCCTGAGACCCAGATTTTGACTTGGAATTGCGGTGCCTGAAAGAAAGTAGCAAAAATGGTAAAATATAAAGCAAAATGGTTCACATGTATTCATGTTTTAACAATTTCCATCAAGTATTTTCAAAATATGCAGCAAAAAACTATTTGCACATCAACTACAAAAATTTCAGGTAAACTATCAGATGCTGATGAGTATCAATAGCTAGTGGAAAAGAGGAAACTATACACAGTAAAATCAGCTCATAAAAAAAGGAAAAGTTTTTTGTATATTTATAATGAAGGCAAGAAAAGATGAAAAGACAAGACAAAAAGAAGAAAAAAGTGAAGACAAAAAAAAAAATAAATAAATAAAAAATTCATTATCAAAACTTTGTTTTTTAATGTCATAATATCCTTTCAAATTATATGTGAGCATGGATCTTTACAGATATCTTTTCTTCATCTGTGAAATTGCCATGACTGGTTGCTATTTAAGGCTAGAGTGCCTAGTCTACAGAGTGCCTAGTCTACACTGGACCAAAACTTTAACAATCATTAATATACAAAACAGAATGCTATCATACTGTTGGTGTAATACTTTAAAACAGAACTTTTTCTTCAATAATAATCTCCTTTTTGTTGAAACCTCCTGACGAGTAGAGCAAATGATTATAAAAAGGTTCATCTACAAAACTCTGGAGTCAGGCTGCTGAACATAACATCTATCAGCTAAATGACAAATTCTGGTATTTTTACTTTTGTGTAACACAAAAGTAAAAATACTAGCATTTCTTTCTTTCTTTTCTCCATTATCTCATTCTTTAATGAAGCTTTACTAAAAGTGAAACCTGTTAGATTGATAAACATTTTCTATTTGTTCTTTATCTTGTGTGTGTGTGCTCTAATCAAAGCGGTCGAAAACCGGATTCAGGTTCTGAACTGATGATCTGCTACCATCCAATTTATAAGCGCTGTGTATTCAAATATCAGATCTGTCGTGTTTTATGTGTGTACATTGTGTGTTGTAATTTTTGGGGTTTTTTTTTCCCTGTTTTCTAATGAATGATGAAAACAGTGTCACATTAATCAATAATATAAACTGATTCCTGGAATTGTTGTATTTCACAAAAAGTGTCAATATTATGTTGTCTATATGATAATATAGTTTTAAAGGTATGCTATATTTATAGCACAATATCAGGAATAGAGCATATGTAAATATAGAAGTGGACATTGTATGTGCGTATGTGTGTGGACAGGATGCGATAGGTAAATTGTCACCATTTTATATTTATATTTTCTCACAAGTGAATTGTTTGTTTTTGACTTTGTTGACTGCACAGTATATTAGGGTCAGTTGGGCACTGCTTGTGAGAAAAAGAGTACCATGGCACAATTCACTCCGCCAGAAATTTGGAAATGGCAGGCTGTACTGCTTGGCATTTGTGCCGGAAGCTCCAATACAAACATTTCAGAGTGTTTGGTGTCAATCTGAGGACATTGCAGGAGATTCAGAATGAGTTGGAGGAGTCTAATGGTGATTATGAATGCACAGTAACTGGGAAAACTCACTCTGATCATTCTGATAAGAAAAGAACTCATGAATTTGTTGGTGAGGGCCTCAAACTCAACACTGAAACCTACATCATGCTTTGAGGAGGTAGTACCTGCCCTGGGCCAAGAGGGTGGCTGCTAGATGACCCTATGTCTGACAACAAGCAGGAGAACCTAGCCATGGCTGTCAGACAATTTCTGCAACCACATCACTCCTTACCTCTGGCCACCTAACTCTCCAGACTGCAACCACTGATCATTATGCCTGAGGTGCAGTTGAGTGAGACAGCAACAAACTCTTTGTAACACAAAAGATGAACTGAGAGCAAGGATTATGATGAATTATTCACCAACTTAAAGAGAACTTCCAGAAGTACTGCAGGAGATTCCAAAGTCATCAGGAGGACATGGTTGAAGCCAATGGCAATTTTATTGAATTAATTTAATCTTCTGTATTTAAAGATATTTTTGCTAAATTTTGGTAAATATATTCATTAAACTGAGATGTTAATGTTATTTTCATGTTTGCATAATTTACATGACAATTTAGTCATTGCACCTGTGTGTGTGTGTGTGTGTGTATAAAACTTTTCAATGAGTGCACAGATACTACACTGATCCTGTATTTACTTGCCTCCCTACAGTGGTAGAGTATAACACAAGGTATATTTTTTTATATAGTGTGTCCATGTGTATATATGAGCCAAGGCCCAAAATTACTGGCATCATATCCACTAACCTCCCCTTTAGTGGAATGTGAAAGGGTGCTGCTACATACCTCAAAGTTTTTCCATGAACTACCTGAAGACAGCAATCTGGCAGAAAGGTGAAGAATGGATACTATACTTTCATCCTAAGAAACAAGTACTGGGAACAACAGTACTTTGACTTTTCACAAAAGTGCTGATCTATATGCAAATTCACTTTTTTTTTTTTTAAACAGAATAGTAACATCAAATATTGATTTTTTTTTTAATTTTTAAATATCTTGTTTTTAGATAATATATTATCTTCTGATGAGTACTCAGTAATAATTTAATCTTATTCCATTTTATTTTTCCAATTTAAAAAAAAAAAAAAATTTCACATTTGTGAATTTTGTCTTTTAAAAGGTGACAAAAAACATCCAGCTTTGTGAAGGGAAATGTTGTACTTTTGTTGCTCACAAATGTCCAGGGATGGTGTGTACTAACCTCAACCACCCATACCTTTGGCCAAACCTGATTGTTGGGGAGGGGCACAAGCATTTTTTCTACCTTCATTTTATGTTACAAATTAAACTAAGCACAACTGAATATTATTAAAGGATGAAAATATTTTTATAGAGTTTGATGTCATTCTGGAGTCTTTTTTTTTTATTTATCCAAATCCATGAATTTTTCTTATGCTAAATGGTTAACAAAAATAAAATAAAAAAAATATTATGTTAACAAGAAAATTCTCAAGTTGATTGCCACAAAACATTGTTGATCTATTTTAGATGGAATGATCTATTATAACAAGTCTCTAATTTGTATTTAGATACATTTGTATTTATTTTCAATTTTTCTAGTTAAATTGTTCACCTATATTGCATATAATCCATTATTGTACATAATTAGGTTAGAATAAAATTTGTATTTAATATGAATACTACATTTTTAAAATTGTGGAGGGAGGGTCATGAAACCTGTGCACCAACCCTGCAAATCTAGGCAAAAATGTTAGTTTACTTATTTAATCACTCTCTTATAGAGGACTATTTTTAGGATTTTTTTTTCGGCAGATAATTTGCCCCCACTCAAGATTAACTGATGAAACCTTTAATAATATTCATTGGTTCTTTCAATGAAGAATACTTTAGAAAAGAAACTGAAGTTCAATATTTAGATTGAAGATTTGTTTTTAAAAAAAAAATAAAAAAATTAAACCAGCAATTTCACACTGAGCAATCCGACATTTTTCTACGAACTCAATTATATTTAATCCCCATCTCAAAATATTTGTAAATAACAATGACACACAAATAAATTATAATTAGATTCTTACCACCTTCACTGTCAGTTTTTTTTTTGCATTGATATATGTTGGCCAAGAATAGAAAAGATGACAATGCAGAATTCTAGCCAAACAAAATATCACTTGAAATCAGGACAATCTTGGAAGACAAGGTGCAAATTTAAGAACAAAAATCCACTAAAAACATTTAAGTCCTTTAGCACTGAACATATTAAAAATCAACTTCTTTAATGAAATCCAATTTTAACAAGAAACATTTCTACACTATCTTTTATGTCTTTCTAAATATTACAATGTATTTGTAATATTCTCATCTTTTAAGCCAAGACATAAAAATGTTATCAGAAAAAGAAACAAAAAATGTTTTTTGCATACTGTTCCTGCCACTGTTTCAGATTTAGATTCTTTTCCACAATTTGTTGCTAAAACACTGTAGGTACCAACTTACCTGATGCAATTACAAGTCACTTTTGTGGTGGGATCACCAAAATCCCAGGTAAGTAACATGTCCTCTGGAGAAAGGTCAGCATTTCTGAAGGATAAGAAAACAGAAACACATTTTAATTAAAATTAAGTTGATCAAGTGTGAGAAATATATATATATATATATATATATATATATATATATATATATAAAACAAAACACCCTGTAAAACTAATATCTTCCCAATAACCTTGTTTTTTACAATCTGGGATGAAAAACAACAATGGGGATGAAAAACAACAATGGGGAAGAAAAAAAAATCCCCCTCCATCCCTAGGTGTATGATAATTCAAGAATTCCCTTAATTCAACATTAATAAGTCACAAGTTTAAAAGATTTTGCTCCATAGGGTTATTCTTTATTTGATCCCTGTCAAAATTAACCAAGAGTAGAGAATAATAATTTGCTACTGGTTCGGGAGCTAAGAAATTAGACAGTAAAATGGTTTTTGTTTCATTCTTTTACACATCTGGATAAAATCTATAGAAAAACAGTTTAAAGTTCATGTTTCGTTTGAATACTATTCAGTTTAGAATTCCCTGTAGGTTACCAGGACTGTTATAGACCTGAGGAAGGCCAGAGGGCACAATAGCTGAAACATTGTGATAACAACAACAAAGATAAGGACAATAGTCCAAATATAAATACAGTGGAACCTTGGTTCATGAATTTAATTTGTACCTGAAAGCTGTTCATAACCCGAAATATTTGTAAACCAAAACCGTTTTCCCAATAGGAATCAATGTAGAGAGAAAAAAAGTCACAGTACAATAAAATTGGAAAAGAAAAATACAGCACAACACATGAATGTATGCAACATGGCAGTCAACTCAAAAATTATTCCGTTCATGTTAACTCAGTTCGGCTATGCTGTTTGAGAACTGAAATTTTGTTCTATAACTGAGGCATTTACACCTCAAATTTTCTGTTTGAAAACCGATTTATTTGACGCAAGACGTTCAACAACCGAGGTTCATCTGTAGTGTAAATACTGTTAAATGTGTTTATTTCAACCATAAAAATAGCAAAATTTTCTTATTTTTCTGAATAAATCGAAGACATATTAATGTATTTAGTGTAAAATTATTCTGTACTCACCTTTTGCTCATTCCTGCCATGGTGACACTGTCTTGAGCAACTTTCTCCAATATTCTGAAGGCTAGGGAGTCAGCAGTTTGGTCAAGGAGTCCAATACAGGGCTCCACAGGTCCCGTGGCATATGACAATGAAGGACACAGTTTAAGGGTGCTTCCGGGAAGAAGCTGAGGCTCCCCTGGGGATGTTGGTGGGGTGAGGGGCCCATTTGGAATGACAGGGTGTGGACAAGGAGGACGCTGAATTTGTGGGACTGGTGCAGTGGACAGGGTAGATGCTGCAACTGTAAGTGTGGGTTCCTCCTCACAAGTGAAGATGAAGGCTGATGGATAACGCATACGTGTACCAGCTAAAAAGAGAAAGGCCACAGTAAATTATGACAAACAATAATCAATAGGTTTACAAACATTCCGCATTTATATTTTTTTAAAGCAAAGCAGTTAGGTTCTGTTTTATAATTGGCTTGGCCACTGTTAATTAGGTACACACTTAAATCTTTTTTTTTTTTTTTTAAATTATACACAAAACAATTATATTTCCAAAACACCAATGACAAAATTAATCTTAAGTTCCTTTTACACAAATTCTTGGAGTACTTTCTTTACCCAGTAATAGTAATCTTCCTGTCTGTTTGCCGTGTGCCTGGCCAACATTAGCCAAGTCATATAATCATTCATTATCAACATATGTTGTAAATGATAACTTTCACTTGAAAATAATATAACAATTGTATATTAAAAGTATATCTACCTAGGTTTGAACCAATTTGACAAAAATGCAGTTAAATTTTTTTTTTTTTTTTACAAAGTAATGATTTCATTTGAAGAATTAAATGAATGATCTTGGTTAATTGATTTACCTTATCAACCCCTTGTGAGTTATTTAAAGCTGAAACATATTTTGAATAACATTTTTTTTTTGTCAATATTGCATTAAGCTTGTTTTTGGAAATAATTTATCCAGATACAAATCCTACTATAATCCATGGGAGGGAGAACAGATTGATTCATACTATTCCCAAGAGTATTTGCATGTAAGTGACTGTAACAAACCAGACTGAAATTTGAACTCTACTCTCTGATTTCTCATTCCAAGCCACTATTACACCACCTGCTGCACATCCAAATGAAGAATGTACCCCCAGAAAAGTTACAAAGTTGTGACATTAAATTTAACAAATGTTCATTTTGCTTGAAGTAGGGTCTCTGTCAAGAGTAACAATGGGTGTGACAATATTTTTAAACTACTACTACAACTTGAACTGGTAAAAAAAGAATGGTTTGCCCAAGTATTTACTCATACACTCTTCTTTATCAACCATCATAACATGCTACTTGTTAAGGTATGAATCCATCTCTCCTTGCAAGCTATCCTAACAGAGTTTAGGGAAACTTGTGTTCATGTCTATTCCAAGAGCATTACTGTGAAGGAAGATGAACAATCTTAATCAGAAATTGAACTTTCAGATCCCATGGTGAAGCAAATTAATCTTAAGATAAATGAACAATACTACTTTCATCTAGACACAACTAATAAATTCAGACCAAAACAGACATTTTCAACCTTTGACACAAAATTGAAGCTTATTTTTTAACTAATCAAAATGTTTTCTTTTTATAAAGTTTCTTGAAATTTCCGAGTTTAATTAAAAATAAAATGAAAATACTAACTAAAAAAAAAACAAAAAAAACTATATCAACTCTAAAGACAATCCAGTTTCTTTCTGAAAACTTTAAAATGTTGAAACAGTTAATTCGTTGGTAAAATAATAAAATATTTGCAAAATGTGGCATTGTTTTTTAAAAGAATTCTGGAATTTCGAAAATATGTATTCATCTATTTTATTCAAAGTCTGCTTTAAAAACCAGATTTTTTTTTTGGTAGTAATTCAAATACATCTATTAATTATTGCATAAAATATGTCAAACACAGTATATCAAATGTAGTTTTTTTTTTTTTTTCAAAATACGTTTACAAAATGAACTGATTAGAAAATTTAAAAACTAAACACCAAATGTCAAATTCAATGTTTACTTTTTTAGTACAAACAATTATTTTAGCTTTACAGCTGTTTTGTTTATAAAATTGATGAATATTGTAAGATTAGATTCTTATTCTGATGAACAATGCAACCATTAAAACTTTTCTTGAAAAATTCATATAAGTTTTTTCCTTAACCGTTTAATGAACAATTAACGTTTTTTTTTTTGTTTGTTTTTTTTTAATATATAATTTGGTTCTTTAATTACTGGTAATTGCGGAAAACTATCGTTTTATTTTTCATGTCCTTCGGTTAGGTTTTGGGGTTGGGGTGAAAAAAACATTGGTGTTCATTTCAGTCAAAGATATCTATATTTCATATGAATAATTTTTAGTTGAATTTTAATTAAGAAGAAAAGCTCGATTACGCTATATAGTTTTTTTTTTACAGTGATATGCAAGTTCTGTTTTGAAAACATTTTAAAGTTAGAAGAAAATGACTGCAAACTTTTTCCAATAAAATAAAATTATCTAAAAAAAATCCTAATTTTTAATCAGGTTTATTTTTAGATTTTAAGTTCAAACAAAAATGTGTTTTAGCATTATAAAAGTTTGTTTTCTTTTATTAAAGAAAAAAAAAATTCATGGCTTAAAAAATGTGTCAAAGATAAAATGATCTACAGTTTTTATTTAGACAATAGAGTCAATGTCTTTTTATGATCACATGAACGGCCCAAATCATTTTAATTGCCTTTTTTTATGTCATATATCGATATATATACAAAATAAAAACTGAACTAAACTCAGTAATATTTTAACACTCGCTTATCGATACGTTTGTTTGCTTATGGAGAGATTTTTACCTTAGCCATTATTATTTGAAAGTCTGGAAGACAGCTAAGCAAAATAAGAAAAAAAAATGAAAAAAAAGAAATCAGAAGCATTACAATGGATTTTTATTTAATGTTGTAAATAAAAGCTCATGTAATTTAAGAGGTAAATAAATAAATACAAAAATACTAAATTTTAGTAGTCAGAATAAAATAGCGTATTTATTTTAAATGTTTCGTAATTAAAATAGATTTTTTTTTTTAAAATAAGAAAAAAGAAAGACGACGACGAAGGAGACTAAAGTGCTGGTTTTTAGTTGTTTCTGGTGTTTGGCTTGTAAAAACATGTCTGCCTGTGTCCGGATATGAAAGGCATTCTGGGAAATGAGTGAGTGACAAGATGGACGACCAAAGAGTCGCATGGCCCAATATTCAAAAGTATCGAGCCTTTAAAGTCAGGCGCAAAACATTATTTTTCTTTACTATGTGACGATTATATATGGAATTTGAAACGCAATAGAGTTTTAAAAGTTATTTCGGTATTTTAACGTAAATCTTTCTCAGAAACAGTAAATAAATTTCATTCAAGCGCTTCAAAAAGATACAAATTTTCGGCCAGAGGGGGAAATAAACTACGTTGGCAAAAGTGATTACATTTTTTATCTTCGAGGAAAAAAAAAAAAAAAGCAGAGAGAAAGATTTTCGCCTGTCTTTCTTTAAAAAAAAATAAAAAATCGTTGTTTTTAACTGGCAGTAATTTGTTACCGTACGTACTCGGATTGCTACTTTACACAAAAATAGAGGGGGAAAAAAGTTGTTATTCTTGAAATAACTCCAATTTATATTAATTTAATAAATTAATTTAATTTTTCAATGGATAAAAATGAGTGAAAAAAAGGAAGATTGGCAACGTTCTCTAGCGATGTAGTAGTATAAGCAGTAATAGTAGTAGTACTAGTAGCTATCGGCATACGCTGACTATGGTTGAATTATATTAAAAAAAAAAAGTATCTTTAAAAAAATAAATAAGAAAATGTTGAAACGTTAGAGAATTTAGTCTTTAATAAGAATCTATGCTAATAACTGTTGATCCCCAAAATTTGATTATCTGAATGCTTGAAATGCTTAAAAAAAAAAAAGTACACGCCGCTTTCAAGTACTTTAGTCCTTTTAGGTTAATCACTTAGAAGAAGAAGAAGAGGAGGAGGAGGCAACGGTAAATGATCGACTTCGGACAACATATTGATACAAAATTTACTTTATTATGGTGACTTGTTTTTTGTGATGGTACAGTTAAATCAATGAAATAAAGACGAGGGCCGGGATTCTGGTGACGATAGCGAAATAATAAAGAAAGAATGATGTCGGGAAGTGAATGGTGGCTGGGTTGTCGGCCTGGTTTGTTTGTCATGCTGATGAGTGTCGCTGATGGCGTCATTGGGTGCCACACTCGACGGACGGACGGACGGACGGGGGTAGAGAAGAGGTGGCAGTATTTTCCCGTGACCCACTTTCACAGTCAGTAGTGAACTTAACGGCAACGAATTTTTCATCCCCACCACCAACTCGTAATGTTTTTTTAGTTATTATTATTATTTTTTTTTAAACGATCACATTTTTTGTTTGTTACTACTTCTACTACAAAGGTAAGGGGGTCGTGATTACGAAGAGGATGGTACCTTTGAACACACACACACACACACACACACACACACACACACACTCGCACGTTGAGTAACTGCGAGATAAGATGGATTTCAAACTCTTCTTCCTTTTGGCGCTGATATGTGCCAATCTTATTGATTTCTTAGCAGGGCAGAAAAGATGGAGGGGGGGGTAAACAGCGAGTGGGAGGAACAAACACGAGGATTGTATAGGCGGAGGCGGAGGTAGTTGATGAGTCGACAAACGGTAAGCATCACCATGAACGGTAGCGGAAGGTTTGGTTGGGGATGATGAGAAGGCACGGTTGTAGCCAATGGCTGAGTACAGCTACTGTGTGCACATCAATTGTTATTGCCAACAATTAGCCAGATCATGGCACTGAACTATCTAAAGCCTCGACCGGTCAGTGTTACAGACGGGCAGGCAAATTGGGCAATGGGTGAAGGGGAGAAGAAATTAAACGGGTAGAAAGACTACTTGGGGAGGGGAACACGCGGGACCAACTCTTTGGCTCTTGTCATTTTTATTTCTAACAAAAGGAATTTTAAAATTTACGAATGACTTAACGGCAAATAAATAAAAACTTAACTCGACACAATTAAGAATAGTAACAAACGATTTTAAAAGTTGTTCTGATTTTGTGAGTCACCTTTCTTTCAAAAGAACTGATTTAAAAAAAAAGAAAAGAAAAAAAAAGTTAAAACATAAAAGGAAAACAAAAAAGACAGACTACACGATATGGTACAATGACACCATTGGGATCTACGAGGCCTTAACCCGCTACCATCGCCCAACCCCGCCCAAATTGTTTTTATCTGTCCATACTTGCTAATGATCAAATAAGACTATCATAATTATCTATTAAAAAAAACAAACAAACAAACAAACACTATCTTGTTCAATTTATGCACATGTCCCGACATATTTTTGTAGCATGCATGACAAATGATTCCATCAAAATCCGTTTTTTCTCTCTCTTTCTTTGAAAATCTCAGAAAATACATGTTCAGATTTTGTCTTTCAAGGGAAATAATCTTGAAAAGTTTGCCGGAAAATTCAAAACGCCCAAAGCAAACCAAATAGAAATGGAAATGATTCTTCCTTCATTAACTGAAATATTTCCAAAAGATTTATTACACTAAACACGAATCTTAAAAACAATTTTATTTACTTCCTCCTTCTTTTTGGTCGTCGAAGTTCTCGGTGAAAATCACTTTCAAAATATGACAAAACATCAGATTTTTATTTTTCATTTTTGAAATACTTATTGGTCGGTCTGAGAACTTTTCAATACCATTCGTAAGAAAGAACAATTAAAACAATATTTTAAAAGATAAACTTTACTTTTCTTCTGCTTTACTTTTTAAATTAGGCTTAACTAATTTGTTGAAAATTATTGTTTATTTATTTTAACTACTTAATTAAAAAAGAATTGTAAAATTATGTTCATTGCAAAAAAGAGTATTTTTTAACAAATATTTTCCAGCAACATAGACTACCTATTCCCACACCCTGTCCGGCGAGATAAGTACCGAAATTTTATTCTGCATCTTCACAAACCAAAAAGATTACTTTTTAACTTAAAATAAAAAAAATAAAACCCACATAAATTTAATTATTTCAAAATATTTCTAACTTGCAGGAGGTGTTAAATCTAATTGTAGTAAATAAATACTGAAAATAATTTGGGGTATTTATTTTTACAAATTGAAAGAGAAGGACTGTGACTGAGCAATTTTGATTTAAAATGAAATACTGTCCAATCATAGAATTAAACAATTAGCAATTATGCTTACAGCATAAATATATTTGTTGAAGCAACAGTAAAAAAAAAAAAAAATAATCTGCAGATATTCTGTTTTTGTCAAAATTGGGATCATTCGAAAGTGGAATTGTTTTGAGTTTCAGGCTGGGCCACAAGTGCTGAGGAAGTAGGAATTAAAGTAGAATTATATATCCAACTTCTATTGACTTTCTTTGAAAATGACCAGTGGCAGCCCAAAGCTCTCAGGACATAACACACAATTTCAATAATTCCTTTAAAAGTTTCCATCTATCAAATGGCTGATTCACTACCAAGAGAAACACTCCCCAAAACTTAAGAGATTCATTGTCTTCTATTTAAAAAAAAAAAAAAAAAAAAGTTTTTAAATGAATGATTGTTGCCTGTCTCTCTATATATATATATATATATATATATATATATATATATATATATATATATATATATATATATATAAAGTAATTCATCATTCTGCATTCTGTTGAGGTTTCTTTTCAGGTTCGATCAATTACTTAAATATAATTATCAAATCCTCCTAATAATTTCTATCATTTGTATATCATTGCTTGAACCGGCTTCTAATGCTCTAGAGTGAGCGGCTTGGTGATAGTAGTCGTGGCTCCAGGGGGCACAGTCCTATGGTTAGAGAGAACTCAGTAGAGTTCCACCACGAAATATGTGAGCAAGCGGTGCTATATTGAGTCTGATTTGCAATCTCTTCATCACCGAGGCCCATTGGAACAGTCGGTATGATGTTTGATTGACAACCCAACTGTTAGGGTTTCAATTCTCGGTAGTGGATGTGCACTGCTGATGAGTCCCAAATATAGGACGAAACAGCTGTCCAGTGCTTTCTGCATTCTGTTGAGGTTTCTTTCAGACTCGACAAATTACTTAAATATAATTATCAAATCCTCCTAATAATTTCTATCATATATATATATATATATATAGAAAGTGGGCATTGGAGTCAACACCCAATGTCCACTTTTATCTTTACATATGTATTCCATGATATTAATGATTGTTTTATTTCCTGCTTTAAGCTTTCTTTTACCTTACACAGGAATATATATATATATATATATATATATATATATGGAATGAGATGGTAAGACTAGGTTTACATAGGGGGATGATTTCTGCTAACTGGTATTTTCTGTGGCTGGTACCAATGTTGCCAGATTAAAGAGGTTGATTATACACAGACACACACAATGATGACACGAAATATTATTGATAGGCAGAGTTTATGAAAAGAGCACTTAATAGTAAATTGATATAACAATGGTAAGACCAGATGAAATCCACAAATAAATTCAACTTGAAACAAAAAGTTTCATGCAAAGAGGTATTTGTGAGACAATTGTATTAAAAAACCAGATTTATTTATAAACGTGTATATACCATCAATGGCTCCACAGAAATTTTTATACTTCCATTTGGAGACCAATTCTGATTTGTCACAGAAATATAACAGCTTGATAAATGAACAAGTTAGAATCATCAAGTACTGCTGCAAGATTGTGTTGTATTTAGAAGCAGTATAGATAAAAAGGGGTGATTACAGTTGTTTTGATGTGCCCATCATTAAGATAGTGCTATTTTTTTTTTCAATTTACTTGCTCTTGAGATGGAGCAAATATTTTTTTACAAAGAGATTGAATTTTACAGGGACAATGTACTGATGGTCTTCAGGGTATTTAATGACAGTATCAGAAAGAAGGATGTAAAATTTTTCAAACAGCCAACATTTAATATCCAAATTGAAACTAACTTTAAGGAGTTGACTTTCTTGGATAATACATTAACCTCAATAATTGGGTTTACTATCCATTAAGAAAGTAGGTTAAGAGTCAAGTACACAGATACCTCATTATGCACTTGATGTCTTTTAAGCGGATCCAGAAACTGATGAGCTAGTAAACCCCTACAATTTCAACATTATATATATATATATATATGGTGACATTGGAAAAGAGTGGCATCTAATATGATTTGAATTCCGAGCAAGGCAAACAAGAATGAAGTCTCATAGAGAACATAACATAACTGGTTGCTCCCCCAATTGCCATCCTTCATTTCACAAGGCTGTAAAAATACCGAAGTGGAAGATGTTTATTAATTTAATTAATAAGAATTTCTCTAAACCCCAAGAACTTCATGTGATATTTATCAGGAGCTTATTGTTGCATGAATAACATGCTTCATTGAGTGAAAGAACAGAATAAAAAGCTGAAAGCTAAGTATGGTAATTATAACTGTAATTTTAATAACCCCATCCCCTGTAAGAGTAGAGAAAGCCATTTTTGGGTGAGTTTGATTATTTGATGCAAAATGTTGCATACCAACCTACTGTTACAGTGCACTTAGTATGGTATATGTTGGAGTTACTGAGAGACCATGGAAGCTAAGATTTTCATATCATAAGACCTATTTTTAAGAGGAAGTGATATGAAAACAGTACAACTCTGTCAAGGCATATGTGTGAACATAAGGATAAATGTGAATGTACACCTGAGGTGAAAAGAACGTTTGGTTTGCTTGCATGGAGGAGTCAAAAAGATTAAGCTTTGAAGATGAATTAAGCATAGTTGCATTACCTGATTAGAGCAGTTTAAATGAATAAAAGACCTAGAGTAATCTCTAAGCAGAAGAATGAAAATGATTTTCTGTATCAGCTACACCCTGATCAGTAAATAGTATGTGTTTGTAGATGGTTACAGGTGAACAAATATGGTTTCTTAAATCAAATGCCTGATGATCGCTTCACATCATGAAATCTGGTTTGTATATTATATATTTAATCCTTGAAAATGGCTAAATGTATAGCCAAAAGTGCTCAGATAAAAAGAACATTCAGACAGTTTTTATATAATTTACCATCCGAAAAGGAAAAATTATTAGATCGCATGAGAAATTATATAAAAAACTAAATAAAAGCACCTTGTCTGTCGTATTCAATGAAATGTGCAGGAAAGAAGGATTGCTGCCTATATATATATATATATATATATATATATATATATATATATATATTGGGACAACAGATCATTAATTAAACATATATTGTTAAATATAACAGACAATGAATGTCTTATGTTTGATCATGAGCCGTTCTAAACTTCATATGGTTGCTTTAATTTCAGGTGAAGATAAAGACAAAAATTGTCCAACATTTGGAGATATTTTTTATTAAAAATATCCAAAATTAAACAATAACATTTAAATTTAACATAATAGACATTCATTGTATGTTATATTTAACAATATATAGTTTACTCCCATACAAGGCAGTAAAGTCACTGAGACACCAGGTGTTACTGGGTGTGCAAGATTTTGAAACAGGAACATTGCTAAGGAGTGAGAACTAAAGAGAAATCTGGAGGACAATAGATAGCGATTGACATATATAAATAAAAGGTATACTTAAGCAGCAAGAATTCATTTAAACAAGTTTTGTTAAATTCAAGACCTTGTCATTTGAATTTAGCAAAACACATACACACTATAAAGAGAATATAGAATGCATTTTTATCTTTACTTCTTTCCGTATTAAAATGTTTAAAGAAAAATTTGCGCTCTCCAGCATGATCTGAACCACTCTTTAAATAGTCAACTGGTCAATGTTAATGAAGTTAGAACAAAATTGATCATGTGCATTAGATCAATAAGGGAGGTGGGTGTCACAGTAAAAATTTACCAAAGAAACAAAAATACTCATTGATTTTATTTGTCACCCTAGCAAATAAGGTGTTGATAGGGAAATAAATAAATGGATAATTCTATTAAGTTGTTATCATTATAGCAATAAATTCAACACATATTTGTTTCAACACTACGAAAGTTATTCAGATTGTTTGAATTTAATTTAATTTTTTTTTTCCTATTGGGTATTCATACCAAATTTGAAATTGATAAAAAATAAATTGTATCACAATTAGAAATTATTTCACAAAAAAAACCCAAAAAAACCTGAAAGTTAATTCTACTTAGATTTATTTTTCCAACAAAATGAGAAAACAATGCAATGTATTTACAAATATATTGTATACTTATATAAATAATATTTATCAGGAAAAAATTGCTAAGAGATTATCCAGTAATTTAAAAACAAAAAACAAACCTAAAGTGATGCCTATCATATGTCAGTGTTTTAATATTGTGAATATATGCTTGCCATTGTGGGTAATATCAGGTTTATGGTTATAAATTTAAATGGTTTTTCATTAAATGTGCTTGAATATTCACTTGATCTTTGAATTAAACTAAGAGAGAACAAATTCTTGTTGCAAACAATTTTTCACTATTAAGGATGCAGGTAAAATGGTCAGCTCTCTGTACCGCTCCAGTAAGTACCTGATTCCTCATGCTATCCTCTAACTTCACAAGAGCCAGGTCAGGCCAAAAATGAAGTACTGTTATATTTGGATAGGAGCTGCCTAGACCTCACACTCCAGCCTTGATAGAGTTCAAAAGTGTCTCTAAGCCCTAGTGGGTGATGAACTATTCTCCACCCCTCAACCTCTCTCCTACAACGGGATGCAGCAAACCTCTTGTTGCTCTATTGCTATTTCCATGGAAAGTGTTCAGATGAACTACATTCCCCGGTCCTGCCAATGCAAACCTTCACAGCAAGAACGTGCCATACCACTTATAGTAGCAAACCACCCACATTCCCTCCATATCCCATCAGTGAGAAGTTCCACTTGAGTAACTTCTTCCCACGAACCACTGCTCTGTGAAACCAACTCCCAACAGCATGTTTCCCTGATCACTACATTTCTAACCTGTTGAAGGCCAGGGTTAAGGTTACTCCTATACACATAAATGACCTCCAAACATAACCCTCTACCTTGAGTGGCCCCAGGCCTTTAAAAAAAATTAAAGTAAAGAAAAAAGTCTTTTTTTCTTTTTTTAAACCTAGTCAAATAGTCAATGGCTAATTTTCATCAAATCCTATATTTCTAAAACAGCTACTTTATTTTTGGAAGATTTAAGTGAAATTTTTGTCAGCAGGCATCAATCATGACATAATCAGAATTAATTTTGGATGACAAAAATTAACATTAACAACCTGCTTTAAGTCTGCAAAAGTAATTTTATATTTTTTTAATGATTAACTTTTTGCTATTGCAATTAAAACTAAAATTAAAAATTCTAAAAAGATATTTAAATTAAAACTATAATAAAAAAAAGGCTGTGATCACTGCTATAATATGTAGTATTTTTGTTACTCATCTAGTTTAGATGAGCAACATAGAAATGATACCATTTTATATGGACATATTTTGGGACTATGTATACAAATTAGGACACGTATTTAGTCTACACATTAATAAAAACATAACACAGCATTTGCATTACAAGCCAAGACACTGGGTGTGTGAGAGAGAGAGAGAGAGATACACATACACATACACACAAAGTGAAAAAGTTTTTTAATGCCAACTCATTTCACCTTTGTATGTTAGGTTGGCATCTTCAGGTCAGAATGAAAGACAAAACTTTTTCTTTTTGTTTTTTTAATTGTATTAAAGCTGTTAATATCTGTTGCATTTTAAATTAGCCCATTCCAAGTAGATCCGTTATTCTCATTATTAGCTTGTATTTCTTTTGCAATAACAATAGCAGCAAAATGTGGAAGACGGAAAGCGAGCAAACAGATATTAACGGCTTTAATACAAAAACTACAGTTTTGTCTTCCAGTCTAACCTGAAGACCACAAACTAACACACGTGGGCAAAATCCATTGTCATTAAATGGCTTTTCCACTTTGTCTCATTTCTCCACCTTTGTTCATATTCTATTTCCTACTAACACACACACAAAATATATATATAAGTTGCTGCTCATTTTATTATCCTCATTGACCTCAATGAAGAGATGCAATAAGAGTCAAGTGGAATACAAAAACTGAAGACTAAATTTCATACTTCTGGATCAAGGTAAGTTTCCATGCTACACATATGGACAGATTTTTAACATTTAATTTTATGGCTTACAAGACGAGATAAGTAAATTTTGATATTCATTTAGTCTGGCACAAGGACACTAGTATGAGGTATCCAGTATAGCAGCAATGCTTTGCAGGACATGCTTGCTAATCATGACTCTATGATAAGGCCTTCAGATGAGATAAATAATTTATACAACAATATTTTACATCCAACAGAAGTTCTAGGTCAGTAAATTATGAGCATGTAAATTTTTATTTTGTTGCAGGGTGTCTCAACATAGGGTAATGGTTAACAAGGTTAGTCTGGTTGACTATTACTACTGAGCAGTAGCTTTGATTCTCACTGGATGCCCCCAGACAAAATTCAACATTAAATAACTCAACAAGAGTTGACATGTCAGAAAAGCTAACCTTTTGTTGCAGCAGAGATGTAAGAAATCTACTACACTTATTTAGTTAAATACTAAAAATTTGTTAAAATACATAGACTTGGCATATCTGATTCCCAAGAAACATAAAAAAAAGCCTTAATCTTGCCAAGAGAACAATACCAAGTGAGAAAGATAATTTTGTAGAATATCTTTTGTTATAAAGTTTTTGTGTGAATATCAATTTACCAACCTAAAAAAATGTTTACAAATTGATAAATTTTAATTTCAGAACCAATTAAATATTAAGTTTTTAAATGTATCTTGCAACATACTGAAAATATCTATCTAAAAAAAAAAAAAAAAAAAAAGTAGCTTTAGAAAAATTGACAATGTTAATACAAAATTATAAGTGATTTGTGTAAACTTCTTAGCTAAGTAGGAATTTTTCAGATAAACCCCAAATATTAAATCAATTTAATTATATGAATATTTTGGAATTCCTTCTAAGGTTAACTAACTTCTAAAAATGTCAGCTTCAACATTACTTGAAAAAGTTTATCTGATAACAGATAAAAAAAAAAAAAAAATGAATACTCACCAATAATTACTTCCACCATGCTGGGTAATTTGTTAAGATTCTCACCCGATGCATCTTTGGCATCAATCACTTCACCTGGGTAATATCGACTCCATTCATCCAGTAAAACACGTGTAGTCTGGTCTGTATCTCGATAAGTATTGCCTGTCAGGGTAGCAGACAAACCATACGGGGCCAAAATAACTGGAAAAAAACAAAGAGAAATAAGTATTACATTTGAAAGGGCAATATGTTGGTAACGTTTATGAATATCTCATTTTTATTTGCAGACATCTTTAATCAAATTCAGTTTTGCAGTTCCAAATGACAATTTGAACATTGAAAATTTTAGCTGTGTGTGTGTGTGTGTGTGTGTCTGTGTGTGTGTGTGTGTGTGTGTGTGTGTGTCCCTCTCATCTGCAATAGTTTGTGAGATTATCTTCATAACTGTATTCCATAGTACTCAAATACTGACATTCTCACAATATCACGACTAAAATCACTGATTGGACAAATGTACTGTCTTATTTTTTTTAGATACTAATGTCATCTATAAAATTGGTAAAACTGTAGCATTTAAAAAATCACCAGAAATGTTGCTAATTACATCTCTTTTTTTTTTTGTGTGTGTGTAAATTTAATAGAAACAGAAAGCTTTGCTTATCACTGCCTCATTCACAGGATCAGAGGTTTTTCCCTTGTTTCCTGTTTAGGAGTGGATTTTTGGTTTCTTTCATTCTCTTCCACTCCCAGTAGACCCCCCTTGCATGACATTATCACCTTGCTTAAGGTGAAACAATTTAAGAAAAAAAAATGCTTAGATAGATGCTAGCATTTGTTTCCAGATTAGAACTTACAAATGCCCTACTTTGAATGAAATGAATGTGCAAACAAAATTTTTTTTTTTGATATTTTGAGATGAATCAGCACTTTTTTTGCTCTTTACATAAAGCATTACAGGACTTTTCAGCTCTTTTTCCATACAAAGTTCTGTTTCAAAGAAAATTTTATCTTTTTATTAAAGAAAATGATTGATGATGATCAATTTTGCAAATCTAAATGAGAATATGTTGAGATAGTGTAATGATGGGAAAGTGAATTTCTTTCTTTCTTAACAGTTTATCAACCTTATACACATTATTTAAAGCCAGAAAATATTTTCAGATTGCAAGAATTTTTTATGGAGATAATGATTTACTGATACAAGTTTACTAATTAATCCATAATACCCGCTCGACCCGGTGGCTAGGATCAAAGTGTAGTATCTGCGCTTTGTGAGCTGCCGGGTGGGTGTCTGTCGAACTCTCTGCTTGCAGAGAGGAACCCTGACGAAGCTCCGCCGAAGGGTAGGGTTTCGTTGGGGGAGGTTGACGGAACTGGCCCGCCGAGGCGGGTTTGGATGGTTATTTATTTTTGGCTGGGCCTACGGGCTCAGAGATACCCACATTAAAAAGGCCTTGTGCCACATTCGATCCCCGTGGGTGGATTGATAAATACTAAATACCAAGTTCCCCATGTAAATATAACAAAGTTGACTAGAATCAGAACTTGGTTCTCTGATTTTCCAATTCCAAGCCATTATCCTTTATACCAACTGCACATTCAAGCTTACAGACCCTGGTATTCCCAAGTGGTCACCCATCTAGGTACTGTCCAGGTTTGATGTTGCTTAACTTTGGTGAACAGACCAGAACCAGTGTTTCAACATGATATGCCTGTGAAGAGTGAATTTGACAAGCTGAGTTTATATTCCAGCCTAGTGTGATGCCTTCACTTTTGTACAAATGTCTTTGGTAAAGGCAAGAAACTGTATGTTCCCTGTCTCCAAGACATGGATTAAATAGCAGGATAGACTGGGCTTTCTAGCCTTGGGTGGCAGTCACTCTAGGAAGACAACTATTCTGAATGCTAATTTGTGGAGAGTGTAATGTGAAACCACTTCACTATCTTTCACAGATAATAAAGAAACGGAACCTGTAGAGAGGCATGATCACCTACTTCCTGGCATTAAAGGAAAGATCATGAGAATGTTTTTCTGGCCATCACCTCATGAAAGCAAATAAGAAATATTAAAGATAAAAAAGCAGCAAAAGGTTTAAAAAAAAAAAAAAAAAAAAAAAAAAAATATCTTACCTTGTAAGGGAGAAGTGCTTTCTTGCACAAGGGTGAGGTGCTGGGGAGTCAATCTCCATACTGGTGGGTGCTGTTTGATTTCTATACTGGCACACACACTACTTTCTCCATGGAGGAAGAAATGGAAGCAGAATGATAAATGGGAACTGGAAAAAACAAGAGAAAATAATGAAAATACATTAAATAATAATAAGAAAGACTGAATAAATGACAGTTTGGAACCAACTAAATACTCTTTATTCTCTTGCAATTAATGGTTTGATTAAAATCTGTGGTGAACATGTGTCAGTACAGACACAAAAGAGACCCCACATCATGTGTAGACATGCTTGTCAAAACTTGTTACATCCGGGTTTTCCCTGTTAGCAGTGGAACAGCTTGGCATGTTCAGATACAGGCCTCTCTGCAACTTGTCTAGGTTTCTCTCAACTGTCTCCTGTCAATAAAAGTGACAGCAGTGGACAAGACATGGTCTCTTGTGAAGTCAGTCCTGTGTGCATTTTGTACCTAAAGCTGTTGCACATTCTGACGCAGTGTAATTTTGTTACCTCCTACCTCTTTCCTTTCTCTATCTATTATTTCTGTAGTGGTTGGGAAAGAAAGTGGATAGGTGTCACCCCCCCCCAACCTCAATACACCCTTGCCGTATTTTACAACGTAATGCTTATCAGTGAAATTATTGATATGATTGTAGTGCATTGTAAAATGGAGCTTAGCCAGACAGATAATTATTGCTTATTGAGATAAACTGACAAATATTAATATAAGTAAATATAAGTACAGAATAAATATGTAAACAATATAGAGTATCTTTCACTACGCTTAATGACTATATATAGGGTGATTGAAAAGTAACTCTCTATTTTATGTATGAGTGGCCAGCTAGGACTCCTGACAACACCCTGCGACTTTCTTTCTTTGAGGTTGGTTAAAGGAACACGTCTAC
This sequence comes from Acanthosepion pharaonis, assembly GCA_903632075.3. Taxonomy (NCBI): domain Eukaryota; kingdom Metazoa; phylum Mollusca; class Cephalopoda; order Sepiida; family Sepiidae; genus Acanthosepion; species Acanthosepion pharaonis. Next base: position 93,872 of record CAHIKZ030002642.1, read on the forward strand.
TATACCAAACCAAGACTTTGGAAGAACTTGAAGTGCGAATACAAGAAGTTATGTCTTCCATACCACAAGAGTTCCTGGTGAAATCAGTTGGTGCAATTCCTGGGTGGCCTGAGAAGCTGGTAATGAAATCTGTTGCACATATTGAATTTTAGATAAAACCTCATGCTAAGCACTTTCCTCTCATATACATTTCTTGTAAAAACTATAGTTAATAAATCAATTATAGGTATTTTAAAATGGGCAGTTACTTTTCAACCAACCTGTAGATGACAAGTACTATCAATAGATATATTGAAATGAAATGTACAACAAACAAACCTACAGGATAATTACTTCATGTCTATTCAAAATTTTATTATTTTTTTTTCCCAGTTATATTTACATTCGGAAGACATTTTATCCTTTTTAAAACTGAGAAATATTTTACATAATTGCATTGTCTTTTCCCTACAAAAATACCAAGCTATAAATGTGTACCAAAGACACTCAAGAATTTAATAATTGCATAAAATAAAATGGTGCAAGATGGTCTAACAGTTAATGACAAACAAAATAGAATCTGTAAATCGAGCTATCAGTTTCATCATATATCAAGAGAACAAATCAATTGCGTCAAAATGAGAATAAATTTAAGACAGTAAACATTTGGATAACCAAATTGAGGTACTTAGCTACTGCTTAGCTACTAAAATGACCAATCAAAGCAAAGCATAAAAGAAAAAAAATCAAGACTGTCTTTGGTGGGAATATAAATATCTTTCTTTTTTTGTTTAATTTTTTTAAAGTTTGGCTTCTAGTAATTTTTATCTACATTTATAAAATAGGAAAAGTGGTCTCACCTCCGATCTGAAGATGAATTTTGGTCATAAGGCTGGACAAACCATTTTCCAAGCCGGATGAAATTCTTAGTAAGTAGGCACCTACAATAAGAAAAAGTATGTTGCAAACGTCAGATTTATATAAACATTTATGCAAAGAAATCTTGAAAAAAGAAAAGAAAAAGAAAAGAAAAGAAAAAAAAAAAGAAAAGAAAAGAAAAAAAAAAAGAAAAAAAAAAAGAAAAAAAAAAAAAAAAAAAAAAAAAAGAAAAGAAAAAGAAAAGAAAAAAGAAAAGAAAAAAGAAAAGAAAAAAGAGAAAAGAAAAGAAAAAAGAAAAGAAAAAAGAAAAGAAAAAAGAAAAGAAAAAAGAAAAGAAAAAAGAAAAGAGAAAAAAAAGAAAGAAAATTGGTAATTTTAGAAATTGAATTCTTTGAAATAGCAATTAGATTCATATTGCTTTCATTATTTTTAATTTACAAAAAAAAATAAATAATAATAATAAAAAACACTGCATTCATCAATTAACATTTTTTTTATTGATGAATATAATGTGATGTTAGTAATACGAGCATCAATTCTTGACCACCGACATCTGTGTTACTATATAATCACCAGTGAATGAAAGTTCATGCATCTGTTTAATAAATCCTACTTCGGAAGCATTAGTTATTATATAAAGACATTTTTTAAATATTAAAACTAAATCTTAGTAAATTGAATGTATCTACCAGCTACACATATATGTCATATTTAATATAATCTTTAAGAATTCACATTTTATTTATATATATATATATATATATATATATATATAAACAGAAATCCTTCTTTTATAAATGTTTCATTGAATGTGACAGGCAAGGAAAATTTTGCAGGGTTTTTTATTATTTTTATTCAGTTTTTCTAGTGTCCTTAATGGAGTGTGTAGAAACTGTTAATAGTGTTTATTGTCTTAAGCACTTTTGGCTAATTCTTAACATTTAGCTATTTTCAAGGGGTTAGTATATTTTTTGTGTTTGTATCCTATGCTGTGTAGTAGAGGACAAGTAGTACTTCCATACTGAGGTGCTTTTCTGAGTGCTCATAACCTACCCAGTATATTTCATCTAGTTTTAAAGTAAGTAAGGTACATAAGCATTATTATATATATATATATATATATATATATATATATATATATATATATATATGATGACAAACTGGTAAAAAGGCTTTCATGTGATGCCTTTCCCTTTAGGACTTCATCAGATAAAATGTGTCACAACCAAAACATTTGCCACACCAATATTGTTCTCTCTCTCTCTCATATCTATATCTATATCTATATATATATATATATATATATATATATATATATATATATATATAAAAACACACACTTTATAATAAACAGCATGAAAATGTGTTTTATTTTTGCTTTTTTTTTTTTTTTTTTAAATTTCTTTAGCTAAACAGAAATAAACCTAACAATGATAGCATAACGTGAAATCTTGTATTCAGCTGAAAACTAAAAAGTGTACAACGGTCAGCAGCAATTCTTGGTTGGTCGCCAATGAGTGCAGTGGGCTGACAGGCAGGTAGCTGTGATTGATACATGTAAATAGGCACAAAGGGCAGATGCAACTTCTGCTGAGTACAAATATTTATTTTCAATATATTTACCTGTTTTTTATAAATGATTAGGCAATAAACAAACAGTGGATAACAGACACACACAAATATTCTTTTCTGCCCAATACCAAAATCATTTATACAAGAAAAAGATTTACTGACATCATTCTGAATAAACTTTCAACCTGGTTAGTCCTAAATGGATGACAGGATCATCCCAACTTCTCAAAGTAAACAGATACTAAAAGGTAGTTATCCCTAACAATGTTTCTTGGAGATAAGAATTTGGTCTAACATTTATAAGCATGGAAAACAGAATTGACAAAAAGTTCATACTGCAGCTGAAATTGTTGATTAACTTTTTAGTGCCCACTTGTCAAACATTTTTAAGACATTTTTTTTTTTTTTAATACCGGACAAGCTTTAATTTTTATTATTTTGCTGATAATATACATAGAAAAAGGCCAAAATACAATATTTGCATACAAATCAATGTTTGTCTGGTGTTCTTAAAATATATTCCCCTACTGGAATATTGGAAATATTCATTAACATGACATGATGGTTTACAGAGAAGAGAGTGAGTTAATGAGCACATGGGTAAACTACCCTACCTACACAGGCAGTAGCAAATGAAAGCTGTTATTGTCATGGCCAACTTTGACAATAAGCAATCAAAGATTATTTCTATCAATTTCAATTCTTCTTTATTGAATGCAAACACACGTGTGGAACTGTTCTTGCTTTCCAGCCAATTTTGATCTTCAAAAATTTTAAATGCAATATCAATCGTTATCTACTGTCTTCTTGATTCCTCTTTTATTGTTCTTGTTCCTTAATAATAATGTTTTTCTTTTTCTTATTCTTTCACTTAGAAATCCCTTATGTCTTAGTGGCTTTATTGCCTTTTGCTTGGAGATGAAATAGTTTAAAAAAAAAAAAAAAAAAAAAAAAAAAAAAGTTTTGGATTTAGTACAAAACCACAGGTCTGTAAATTATTATTAATTTGTGAAGTGTATTTTTAAAATCTTCATTTCAGTTGCCTTTGTGACCAAATTTCCAGATTGTCACTAGACAATAATTAGTAAGCAGGGTGGATTAAAAATAAAAAAAAATAAGTCCCCAGTAAGATTTGAACCTGTGTCCTATATCCCACTAGTGACTTTCAAAAGCCAAATAGATACTATTCACAAAAGTTGATTGTACTAAGAGTTTGACTTATTTCTGAATTGGTTTTACTTTGTTGTTTAGCAAGATGATCTTCAGCAGCAATTTTGTGCATTTTTAACACCTACAAGAAGAAAGAAATTGAACCAAACAATTGATCAAATGAGTGATTTTTTTTTTCTTTTTCTATCAACCTTTTGCAGGTTATTTAAAACCAAAAACATTTTTTACATTGTAAGTTTTTTTTTTAGGGGCTGGGGAGATAAGGATTTAGTGATACCAGTTTTATAATTAAACCATAGATAAATTAAGAAGAAGTGGATCAATGCCTCGTCAGAATCTGATAAAACAAACAAGAAATTATGTGGATATATAACATTGGGGGGGTCAATTCTATATTGCAATCAATATATAAACTGATCCCTCACTTTGTGGGCAAGATAGTTTCTATACATTTATATCCCAGAAAATGTAAATAAATCTAAAAGACATGCCTGTCTAGCTAATAAGTATTTCATTGATCAATTGATTGATTGATTCATTCATTTTCTATGGCTTATCAACCCTTTGCAGGTTATTTAAAGCCAAAAGTATTTTTTTTTTTAAGATAATAATGGTTTAGTGATACAAGTCTTACTAATTAACCCATAGCTGGAGGGAGAAGAGACAGTTTTACTTTTTCCCAAGGGTATTTGCATGTAAGTGAATATAATGGACACAGCTGGAATTGAAACTCAGCTTTTAAATTAAAAATTCCAAACTGTCATCGATTACACCACTCACACATCCAAGCTTACAACACCTAGTATTCCCAAGCAGTCACCCATCTAGGTACTAACTAGGTTCCATGTTGCTTAACTTTGATGATTGTATGGGGACCAGTGCTTCAATGTGATATGGGTATAAGCCACTAAAACAAACAAATGATGAGACTAAAGAGAACAATATTTATCATCCATTCTTCCAAGAAAGTAACCCTTGATAAACTAAGTTATCTTGAATAGGGAAATCTGACTTTATTGAAAATAATCAAAGCTTTGAAGAGGAGAGGGTACTCTAAAATATATATGATACCTTTGAAAGACTTCAGGTCATCTGTGAAATCAAAGTTAACCATACAAGTTTAACTTCTCTTACTGCAAAAAGTTAAAATGATAACATTACTATAATTTTCAATAATAACATTGTAAGATTGATTATAGTTCAACAAGTACTCATCATCAATACTGGCAGAGAGTGTCTAGATTAATATTAGTTCGAGATTAAGGGAACCGTACCCACACTTATACAAAAGTACTCCTTTGGGGGTGGAGGCACAAAGGTCATTATGCCTCCAAAGGGAAAGTGTCAAAGGGGCTTGAACAATGAATGGCTACTACTGAAGTTCCCCTTGAAAGTTGACCTTGTGTCAAATCCTGTGTATGTGGGTGCATGGATGAATCCCTTTAATACTGTGCAAACAAATATAAATCTTTCTTGGAGTATCAGGGATAAAGAGTTATAATGGCTTCTTTGATCTCACAACCTGTTTACATTAAAAAAAAAACCCAAAAAACAACAATGATGTTCACTCTGTATGAGATGCAAGAGTCACTTGAGGTAGAGGGTTAAAGGGTAAGAGGTACCATCCCAAGCAAAGTGATAATACCACCAAAACCTAGGAGGCCACTGGAAGTGAAAGAAAAGCAAAAGACTTTAGAAGGAACCGGAAATCCTGTCCTAAAGAAGAAACAAGGGATAAATCTCTACTCCTGTTCAAAAGACTGGAAAGGTGTGAACCTGATGTTCTTTACAAACAAATGCTTACAAGAAATTTTAAAAAAAAAAAAAAAAAAAAAAAAAAAAAAAAAAATAAAGCATTCTATAAGAAATTAAATTGGTATCTAAACACACAAAATTTAAATATTCCCAATTTGGTTTGATTCAAATCAAAAATAAAACGGGGAAAAATTCCTGGCATTCTCAACTAAAATAAGAAGGAAGGAAGGAAACAAAAAGGAATGGAACCCCCCAACACTTTTTTTTTCTCTCTAAAATACAAAAAAAGGAAGATAACCATTTTTGTCAGATAGGTACAGATGCACGCATGCGTGTGCACATACAAAGAAAGCCAGCCAGTTTAGTAAGTGAGGAGAGGTAGGTATATAGATAGTTAAATAAAAATAGCAGCAGCAGCAACAACAACAGAATGTACTACTGCCCCTTCCTACCACTACTAATATATTGCAAGCTGACACTGTATCAACTCACCACTGATCTACCCCACGCACACTCACCAGTTAAAGTACTGATGTACAGTGAACTGTTAGCAGCAGCAGCAGCACTGAGATGACAAAAGGAGAGGGAGGAGAAGCCGATGGTACGAATAGCAGTTATGTTGCTAATGTTACTAATAATTTAACTTTATACTGATATTTAAAATTTTATCACATTGGTTGTTTTAGGAAAGGAAGAAGCTTGTCACCATTAGGCTTCTTATGATGAGCCCCAAAATGTGGCCTACTAATTAACAAACTAATATCTTTACTAGATGAGCCACAGTAGTCCGTACCAGTAAAGTTGATATTTATAGTAGCAAGGTTTCACCAATTCTTAAGAAACAGGAGCATAATCTATTGGCCCATTTTGTAGATTCAATCTGTGTCATCTTTAAACAGATGCCCAGCCATGACACCTTGATGTGGTCAAACAAAACCAATTAACAGGTTGGAAAAACTTGTTACCTGCTCAGATTTGCAAATATCTGTGTTCATCTATATAGATGAATCAATATACCTACACAGCTATCTATCTACCTACCTACTTACTTATTTCCCATTTAGCTAATGTAGAGGAGTGGGTGAGAGAAAGAGAAATCTCTCTGACCAACTGTGACCTTTCTTTTATAACCCTCTCTACACAACCCTTCTGTCCATCCTCCTACCCACCTGCTCAGTGTTGTTTTCTGTTCAGCACACCACCAAAACATAACCTGAAACTGTAAACATTGTCTGCCAGGTTTTCTACAAGAATCTATTGACAAATGAATTTACCTTCACTATATAGTCATCAATAGAACCTACCTGTTATAATTTAAAGAACAAAATCCTGACCTGGCATCTCGGCTTCAGTCACTTTCCCACCGCCATAACGTAGCTTCTCTGTGCCTTTTCTATAAATACTTTCAGGTTAATTGTTTCAATCACCTTTCCTCTTTTGTACCTAGACTTTATAAATTTAAGCACAGTACTAGACAAGGTTTTATCATTGTACAGTTGAAATGGCCAGATGCAACTGCAAGTTCTATGCTAACAGTTTCTTCTCTTGCACTTCTCACTTATGGAACACTCTTCCAGCTTATTGCAAATTTAAATGCAATGTCAATTGTTATCTTCTGTCTTCTTAATTCCTGTTCTTTTATTGTTCTCTCTCCTTAATGTTTTTTTATATTCTCTCACACTGTCATCTCTTGCATCTTAGTGGTTTTATTGCCTTGCTTAGTATGAAATGAAAAAAAAAAAAAAAAAAAAAAAAAAAAAAGGCTTTATCACTCTACAGGAGTTATTCCAAAATTCCTTATTAATATACTTAAATTAAAATCAGAGTTTTTCTTTAATTTCTACATTGGATGAAATGCGTCGGCAACTATTACAGTTTTCCTATTGTCATTTATATTTATAAAAGAAATACATAAATGATATGAAGCTTTTTGTACAAGGGAGAAGAAAACTGAATTACATCATACTTCCAAGTGAGAACTTGCCTAGAAAAATCAGTATCCAAATCCTGGTTTTCACTTTGGCTTCAACAACCACCTTGGAAAATATATTTCAAAAATCAAAGTCCACATTTCAACCAATATCAGATTCCACAAATATTTAGTATAGCTACATCCCTTGGAATTATTGCCTAAATTTTCAATTGGTAAAAAAAAAAAAAATTTAACATTACGAATGGTGCCAGTTTTACACCTCAGATTTTCTAAATAATTATGTGCATAGAATTAGGAAAAAGCATATATTATTGATATTTTAGGACCAAAGCTAAATGATGCAAAGTGGAAAACTAGCCTTGAAAAATCACCATTGAAAATACTGAACTCCACCCAGTTTCAAAATCTGACTGCTAGTATGAGTAAGAAAATGACCAATCATGACACAGATCAGAATTAGAGTTGAGCGGTTTAGCAATTTATGTTTCAGTATTGGTTTTCGTTTTTTTTTTTTCTTGATACTGCAGTTTTTGATTTGGTTTTTAATTTAGCATTTTTGCTTTTTAAGGAAACCATTCATTTTCTTGTGTAATGATAGCATTTCCAGTCAATATCTGATTTCATTTGAGATTGATAAATTTGCAACTTAGTCCGCTCAACTCGCAATTTATTGTGCCTTTCTGGTACAATCTTAAAAATATTCATATGGCTGGAAAGAAAATAATCTTTCTAAATATGGAATTTGTATGTGCTTTTAGTCATTGAATTATTTTTTTTTTTTTACAGTGAGTATCTTGAACAGCCGAAAATACGAAATATGATTCCCCTGCACCCAGACTAAATTTTACATTTACTTTGATTTGCAAAATCAAAGTGACCAATCTTTATCAATATTCTTGAAATTGTACACTCAAGAAGACACCTTAAACTACAACCAGGAAGATGTTCATTTCTTCTGACCTGTGGAAGCGAATTCCTCCAAAAATTATAAAGCAGTGTCTGACATCGACAGACACTTGTTTTCGATTAAAGTTTATATAAACTGTCAACTATACATAACTACCATATTTATTAACAAATTGGTAAAATACAAAAGAAATCGTCATATAAACTATCTATATTTTTGTGTCTTTGGACAACACATTTAAGAGAGAAAATAGTATAGCTCTCCAGAAATTAGTTTATGATATGGCTTTAAAAAAATGATACCCCTCATGTTTTTAAAAATATGGCAATTCTTTTCTGGTATGCCAATCAACTGTTATTGGGGTTTTGCAAATAAATTTCTTCTAAACAAGGAAAATCAATGAGTTATTTTTTCACATAAATAAATTTATGTTTATCTAGTGAATACACAAAAATAATTAAAAGCATTTAATTTCATTTTTAGAATGTGTAGATTTCCAAATCTGCGATTATCACCTCTTCTTTTTAGATACACATTTTAAAACTGAAATTAAAAACTATTTTAATCTAATCTTACTCAAGTGTATTCACTAGATAAAACCATAAAGATATTTGTAAAAATAAAATGAATTAATTTTCCTTGTTTAGAAGAATTTTTTAGGCAGAGCACCCACCGAACTATAGTGGTTAAAAAAGAATAATTTTTACTTTGGTTTTAAGAAAAATGACTTGCAGTTTTGAAAATATACACATTTTAAACCAGAGATTAAAACTTATTTATTTTTTTAATATTTAATTTTAGGTGTATTCACTAGATAGAAACATCATTTTATTTGTAGAAAAACAATTTTATTTTTAATTTTACACTAGAGACCTGCATAGCTGGAAATATACAAATTTTAAAAGTAAAATTAACTATTTTAATTTTTAATATCTAATTTAGGTGCATTCCCTAGATAAAAAAAAAAAATCTTTATTCATTTTTCTTGCCTACAAAATTTTTTTTTTTGGCTTACTAGAATACCCTTACAAAAAATCTGACTTTATAAAATTTAACATTAAGACGAAAATGGCATTTTTTTTTTTTTTTTTTTTTTTTTTTTTTTAACTATTTTGTTGTTAATTTTACAGCAAAAAGTTTTTTTGAAAACTGAAACAAATAGATTTCAGACCTCATGTCATATTTTCTTTCTTTTCTTCTTCATTTTTTTTGTAAACAAATAGATTTCACATTTATTTCCTAAAACTAGTCAAATGTTTTTAACATATTTTTATTCAAAATTTTTCTCTTACAAATGGTATAAAGTGGTTAATTTTATTAACATCTGAAAGTCTTTTTCAATAGTGTTTCTTTGGATATGATCACTCAGTAGTGATAGCACTAAACCAAACAATTTCGGTTTTGTAAAAAATTTCAATGCGGTTTCACGGCGTGAAGACAAAACTGAAAAAAGTCAATTTTTCAGTTAAACTGCCCATCTCTAACGAGAACCCCCCTCCCATTTTTTAAAAATATAAAATTTATATTCAATGTTGCTAAGCCAATTAAGATTTTTAAAAAAGAAAGTAAAAGTATAGAACAGCTTTTTCAGCTGAATTAAAATTTAGAAATGTTTAAGTTAAACGTAAAATTAAACTCAAAATTCTTTTGTGTCCTGGAAATGCTAGTTTTCCCACTTTGTCATATATATATATGACAAATTGGGAAAAGTTTTTGCAGCATGTTTGACCTGTTTGACCAGGGTGTATTTATGGTATAACAATATATAAATTTTTCATATATCAAAAACAGTTTTGAAAGAAAAGATGTATGACAAATTGAAAAAGTTTTAGTGACATGTTTCATCTGTTAGGACTTGTTTATGATTTTAAGAATGGATTTATTTTTTTTTTTTTTATTTCTAATTTATTTACTTAGACAATTTTTTTTTTTTTTTAAATGGATACTTATATTTGAGTAGATACTCCTTTTTTCATTTAATTTTTTTTTTAAATTATTATTAAACAGTATAGTTATTTATTTATTTCCATCTACTGGCCTGAATATTTTGAGAAATCTTCTTGGAGGAGGAAAAAGAAAGGAAAAAATATGTTCAAGCAATTAAAGTAGAAATTATACATATATATTTGAATGAATGAATGAGTTATGCCCTCTTAATGCAGATGTATTCCATCAAATATTTACAATTTCAATAACATACATTGAATTTAAAAAACATAAGCAAAATGTTTAAGAGGCCTTTACTACTTATGGCAACTGTCAATGATTGATGAGGATATGCTAATCTCTAATTTTGTTTTAATCTAATAAACCCATCAAGTATTTACAAAATTATGACTGATGGTTGTGTTCTCTTTAAAAAACTGAAAGCAGCAGCACAAAAACAATAATAAAGTGCTTTAAAAAAAGGAAAAAGAAAGATCATAGTAGCTTTTAATACTCATTCAGAAATTCATAGGGTATCTTTTTACATTTTTAGAGAAGAGAAAAAAAGAGAGAGAAAAAAGTTATGTATTTAGGTATTATTAACAATTATATGTGTATAGGAGTTATGGGTCAATTACCCGATTTCTTGGAGTGCAGAATGTTTTACAAGACTAAAGCAGTGACCATTAAATGAATGGTTAGCAAAAGCAATCATTTTTGTGTCATCATTCACATCAAACTTTTATGAACATCAAAAAGTAAAACATTTATCTTGACAACTAGAAAAAAAAAAAAAAGACTCGTTCAAATGTTTAGCATTAAAATCAATAGTAAATATAATTGGATAATCACAGGAAGAATCTGTTGAACTATCAATGAATATTCAGAAAAAATTAATTTCTTATCCAAATTAATAACATTCTAATTTTTTAAGAGAGATTTTTGCATTAAAATTAAATGAAGAAATTAGTAACTGACACAAATGAAAAGTAAAATTAATCTTTGCTTGGTTAAAGCAAAGGAATTTAATTGGGAAAGAAAAATAAATCTTGAGAGGAATTTTTAAATATTGAAAATGAAACCAAACCATCTCATAATTGCATAACTGTTCTTTTTACACTTGTATCAATGTAAACAAACATTCTTTTAATGACAATGATATGACTTGCCTGTCTCTAAAAATTTTAACTGATAAAACAAATTATAAAATGCTGAGTCTTACATCACATGTTCATATAAATGTCAAAGTCATCCAATTGAGTTATTTAAAAAAAAAAAAAAAAATCAATGCAGAATGATAAAATCCGTTAACTGAAATTTGAGCCATTAAAATTAAGAAACTTATTTCAGTGAATCACAAGTTAAATCAAACTGATGATGGAATAAATATCACAAAGCCAAAGAGGATTCATAAAGAAAGCTGTGGAGAGCTGTTATCGCCTGTGTTCAGAAAGGACATAAGAGAGAGACAATACAAAAATCATTACAGTTATTGTGAATATAATTCAAGAGTAAAATGTGAAAAATTATTTTAAGCCTAAATGAAGTTGAAGAATTTTACAGAGGATTCTGGGATACAAAAAGGATCAACGAAAACCCAAAAGAAAAGCAAATTGAAAAATTCTTTAAAATGTTAAAATACAACTCATTTCAGACATTCTGTTAGAGAAACACTAAAAGAAAATTTAAAAAATCAAAATGAAATAACTATAAAAAAGGATTACAAAACTTTTAAACCTGCTCTAAATTGTTAACAATTTGAAATTTAAGAGAACATACTGGCCAAATTTTTATATAAAATTTCCAAGCAGATCCTTGGATATTTCAATGATTAGAAAAACAACTAAATATTTATTACGTAAGGAGGTGGGGAGGGGGAGTTAATATTATAAAAGTTCAAACAAGATAAAAAAAAATAAACAAAGCTTTATCAAAGAAGATTTAGTATTCAATTAAAAACATGTGATCTATTAAAACATTAAAATTTTAAATCCCAATGTGCACACAGTAAATATTCAATTGTTTGCCAGTTAAATCCAAATTTTGAATATTGTTAATTTGATTACAAAGTTGTGTGAGGGGAGAGAGTGAGAGAGAGAGCGAGAGTCAACTGGCAACCAACAAACAATAAATGAACAGGTCAATATAACAGTTAATTATCAATGGGTAAACTCCACAATTTATGAATAAAACTTTAAAAAGATACAATTGAAAAATATTAATTTTTGCATTTTAAAAAGAAAAAGAAAAAAAATATAAAAAAAAAAAAAAAAATCTTTGTTCTGGGTTAATTGTAGCCACAAAGGGGGCAGGCGAGAAAGGAGTGAGAAATATTGTATTTAAGTGACAGCTGAGTACGGTCAGGTAATCAGGGGCTGTTAGTGTTGCCTGCTTGTAATGATCCAGCAAGCAGTAGGGAACAAAGACTACAGGTAAACTGGCTTTGCACAGCTTGTCAGCATCAGCTCACCCCCAACAATTTAACCTATATTGAGACAACTCTACAAAAGCTGAGAGAGAGAGAGAGAGAGAGAGAGAGAGAGAGAGAGAGAGAGAGTGTGTGTGTGTGTGTGTGTGTGTGTGTGCTGACAGGAGATACCTGCCCAGCTACGTGTCAATGTAGCAAGATTTTGCCTATTATCTGCAATATAGTGCTTCCTCATTGTTAATTGCAAACTGTTTTGTGGTAGGGAGGTTGACCCGTTTAGATATTTTGTTAAGGATCAGTAAGACTGTCAAGTAAAACCAGTTAAATTGTAAATCATCGCATAATATTACTTAGCTGAGAAGAATTACAAGTGTATGTATTTGGTTTATGATTGCAGGTGGCAACTGATACTGAATGTATAGGGTTACAAACTTTCAATATTTTAATTTCCAAACAATACTGGTAACAAAAGAGATGTTATTTTAAATTTGTAACCTGACAACAACCGTCACCACTAACCTCTGAGTACTCAAACCATTCAGTGCATTGCCATGTGGATGACATTCAGATGAAAAATGTGAAAAATCATTTTCTTTGAGATGATTTAATGTTAACAACACTGAATTTGGCATTGTGAATTTGAGTTCCTTTTTAGCCATTACAAAGCAGATAAGCAAGGGTAATTTCTTTCTATTATGTAGAAGCAGATGCTGTGATGTAGCTGAACCAATAACTCAATATATATATATATATATATATATATATATATATATATATATATATATATATATATCATAATAGCATGGAGAGTTGTTTGTGACCTTAGGTTTCCCCGATCTTCAGAGTTTGCCTGAAGATCATGAAAGCATAAAACCTAAGGTCACAAAACAACTCACATGCAAAACGCATACATTAGCTCTATTACAGATATTGAGTACTTTCCACTAAATACCACATACATATTTTATATATATATATATATATATATATAAACCTTGCTACAGATAGTAGTCCAGCAAAATAGTGTCTTGTACCAAATATAAGTGTGACCTGGGAGAGTTATGGAGAAAACTTTTTGACTAAGTAGGGAATTTCCAAAAATGAGAACAAATTAATTGTACCAAAGAGAAAATTGTTTGAAAAATAATAAGCACCTAAGAGGAAGATTGAAAATAATTTAATAGACATTTACAGAGACCAAACAATGTATGCGAGCACAGTTAAGTAGCGTGAAATGAGTTTCAGTGGTGGGATCAAATATTTGTATGACAGGCCAATTTCCAAGCAGTCCCATTCCACTGTCTATTAACAAGATTAAGAACACTTAAAAAATGCAAACAATAGCTGTAACAATGTAGAAAAATAGCATTTTGTAGCTGAAAACTTGTTCTATCCAATGATGCTATCGTGCACTTTTTAGTTGCCATGGAAATAAGTAGAAGGCAAAAAAAAAGAAAAAGAAAAAAAGGGAACAAAAGGGGGAAAGGAACAAGAAAAATAAGGAAAAGGAACAAGAAAAATAAAAGAAAATAGCAAAAAATGGCAGAGTAAAAAGAAAAAACAAGTGAAACAAGAGAATAGAAAAACAAAAAATGAAAAAGAAACAAAGTAAAAAAAAAAAAAAAAAAAAAGATTCAAGATGCTGTTATTTCCTCAATTTTTCATAAAATCAAATTTGAATTTAAAAAAAAAAAACAAAAAAAAACAATACATTCACAAACACACACATCAATTCCAAAAGAACATGATTTTAAGCCAAAAATATTTAAAAGAAATATTTGATTTCTGCTAAACTAAGGACTTCAGATGACCATATATACTAAATTCAAAATCATCTACAAGTTCTAAGATATTTCTGATTGTTACTTTAGATTACTTTTCTGACTGATTTCAACCATGTTTGGCCCATTTTCAGTCATAAGATGAAATATCACAAGTGATACAACCAGGCACTCAAATTATCAACTAATTGGTAAATGAAATTCCAGGAATTAGAAGAACAGGCAGATCTTCTAAGCTGACCTTGGCTAAATGGAACAGAGATCAAAGTGATCCAAAGATAGAATTTCAATCTGATTTGAGACCAGAATGTGAACTCCATCTGCAGGGTTTCATTTGTAATTCTTAATGACAAAAATACATCAAGAGATAGCAGAGAAGTGATCAATACACTTACCTTTCAATAAGGTTATGAAGAGCCTTAAAAAGGAGAGTTCGACATTCATAGGATAATCCATTATCCTTGTCCTTGTCCTTGTCTTTATCCCAGCAGCCTTTGTCAATTTCTGTCAAGAGAGAAAAATTGGATTTCATCTTTAAAGAAGCAAGTGAAATAAAGCAAATTCACATGAAACAAAGCAAGATAAATTTTCCAAAGAGAAAAACAAACTCATGCTCAGATTATCAAATATCAGCAAATTATTGATACTGAACTTCTTTCCTCTTTCTTCTATGTGCTATGTCCCTTCAGGACATGGGTGATTATGGCTCTCCAAAACTTCATATCCCTTCTAACTCTGTAGAATTTTCTGATGTCCATCTCCTTAGAACATCAAATAAAATACACAGTTTAACCCCAAAATAAAACTAATCAATCTTAAAGTTCAGATCAAGGAAATGCTAAGTACAAAATTTGCTAACAATTATTTAGCAAAGCAAATGGAAAGCATTTTAATAACTGGCTTTTGGCAATGTCAAATTGAAACACCAGTTTTTGTCTGATCATCAAAGTTAAGCAACATCAAGCCTAGTCAGTGCATAGATGGCTGACTGCATGGGAATACCATGTACTGTAAGTTTTGATATGTGCAGGGGGGGGTAATGGTTTGGAATTGGAAGGAAAGAGAAAGGAACGAGGGAGAGGGAGAGAGGAGAGGAGGGGAGAAAGAGAGAGAGAGGGAGAAAGAGAGAGAGAGGGGAAAAGAGAGAGGGGAAAGAGAGAGAGAGGGAAAGAGAGAGAGAGAGGGAAAAGAGAGAGAGAGGGAAAGAGAGAGAGAGAGGGAAAAGAGAGAGAGAGGGGAAAAGAGAGAGAGAGAGGGAAAAGAGAGAGAGAGAGAGAGAGAGAGAGAGAGAGGAAAAGAGAGAGAGAGAGGGAAGAGAGAGAGAGAGGGAAAAAGAGAGAGAGAAGGGGAAAAGAGAGAGAGAGGAAAAGAGAGAGAGAGAGAGAGAAAGAGAAAAGAAAGGGGAAGAGAGAGAGAGGAGAGAGAGGAGAGAGAGAGAGAGAGAAGGAAACAGAGAGAGAGAGAGAGAAGGAGAGAGAGAGAGAGAGAGAGAAGGAAACAGAGAGAGAAGAGAGAGAGAGAGAGAGAGAGAGAAAGAAGAGAGAGAGAGAGAAGGAAAAAGAGAGAGAGAGAAGAGAAGAGAGAGAGAGAGAGAGAGAGAGAGAGAGAGAAGAGAAAGAGAGAGAGAGAAGGAGAGAGAGGTTTTAAAAGAGAGAGAGAGAGAAGAGAGAAGAGAGAGAGAGAGAGAGAGAGAGGAGAAAGAGAGAGAGAGAGAGAGAGAGAGAGAGGAGAGAAGGAAAGAGAGAGAGAGAGAGAAGGAAAGAGAGAGAGAGAGAGAAGGAAGAGAGAGAGAGAGAGAAGAGAGAGAGAGAGAGAGAGAGAGAAGGAAAGAAGAGAGAGAGAGAAGAAAGAGAGAGAGAGAAAGAGAGAGAGAGAGAGAGAAGAAAGAGAGAGAGAGAGAAGAAGAGAGAGAGAGAGAGAGGGAAGAGAGAGAGAGAGAAGGAAAGAAGAGAGAGAGAGAGAGAGAGAGAAGGAAAGAGAGAGAGAGAGAAGGAAACAGAGAGAGAGAGAAGGAAACAGAGAGAGAGAGAAGGAAACAGAGAGAGAGAGAAGGAAACAGAGAGAGAGAGAAGGAAACAGAGAGAGAGAGAAGGAAACAGAGAGAGAGAGAGAGAAGGAAAAAAGTTGCCATTTCAGTTGCGTTTGTTATATTGACAATAAGGAAAGGTATGAATTCACCTCTTCTCCACCCAGCTACAAGATAAATAGTAAAATTTTGTATCAGTAACTATCTCTAAAAAAAAATTCTTACAATCTAAAAATATTTTCTGACTTTCAATAACCTGCAAAAAGACAAATCAATCCAATCATAAATTTCTAAATTATTTTTACTGTAAATATTATTTCTGAGACTATTATTTCAGGTTGCTATTACTTGCCATGCATACAATTTTTTTCTAAATTCTACACTTATTAATTTTAAATTTGCATCTTCATACTTAAAAAATAAAATTAAAAAAAATCTCTCTCAACAGGAAAATCTGATCATGTAGTTTTATAGATTTTAATAATGTCCATGATAAAAAAAAAAAAAACAATTTAAATACATAAAAAAATATAGAATTATTTATAAAGAAAAAGAAAAATCAGCAACTTTTAATTGGGGATAGGATAATGAAATCAATTAAACACACCAACAGAATAAAGAATCTTGCATAGTAAAAAAAGAAAAAAAAAATCAGCTGTATATTTGGTTTCATTTATGTTTAGACAGGTGTGAGTTTCTTGCTTGTCTCACTGCCTGAGATTACATGTGCAACGAGACAACAAAAGACTTTTTTCTTTTCTTTTAACTTATTGAAGTAGATTTACATTAAACTTATTTACAACTTAAAAAAAATAAAAAAAATCTTCATTCAATAGGAATTTAAAACCTTTTGGATAGTTAAGCTTTATTTTTTTCCAACCCAAATCATATAAACCAGAATTTTATTTGTTGCTTTATTAAGAAAGCATTAGTTCATTTGATGGAATGTAAGATCCCTCATATCCTTAAATATAAGAGGGAAGATTGCCAGGTAAAAAAAAAAAAGCTCCAGCATCAGATAAGGTGCCTTCAAAAAGTTACATGCTAATTGAACTTTTAGAAACAGGAAATAATGTAATTAAACATGAAATTAAAATTGAGCAGTTAAAAAAAAAAGAAGTTTTTTGTGGATATATAATAGGTTTTTTTTGTTTTTGACAATTCAAGATTTTCCAAAACATTTTAATATTGAAAGTAAGTAAAAGATTTTCCAAACAGTATTTTAGTTTTATTGTATTTAATATTTTTCAAGGGTAGAATTCTTTCATTTTAAGTTGGGTGGAAGCCAGTATAAATGCAGAGAGAGATTTTGGGTGGGGGGAGAAGAGATGGGTTCATACCTTCTCCCAAGTGCATTAGTGCAAAAGTGAATGCAACAAACTCAGCTCAAATTTGAACCAGTCGTACTGACTCCACTTTCCATACTGATAACCATTACACTACCTTTGCATTCAAGTGCTAGATTTTATCCGAAAGTAAAATATATAAAACCAAACAAAACTATTTTGAAAAATCTTAAGGGCCCTCAGCTGAAAGACAGTACAGAAAGTTAAAGTACAATAGTTGGAGACAGAATTAGACGAAACAAGTTCACTAATCTTTATAAAGCTGTGCTTCAGAAGAAGTTAAATGCCACTAGAGGAGGAGGAGAAGGATGATGGAAAGTTCTGAGCTATCAACAAAGCAGGCCTCAGAGACATTTTTCAGTCTCAAAAGACATGCCATCTCCTTAAGATGAAACAGTAATATTAGCTCCATAGAAGAATCACAAGTTCCTTTAATACAAGAATCAAGGCACAATATTTTTTTCAATTTCTCAATTCCAGTTGCCTGTCAATGTGTTTGATAATATTCTAACATTAGCAAATAAGATAAAGTCTTAATTTTTTACCATAAAAGATTTAATAAGAAATAATTGCTACGAAACCTAAGCTGTTGGTTTAACAAAATAAAATGGTAAAGAAGTATTGCTCACTTATAAAGGTTTAATAAAAAGAAAATATTTCTGATGAATACTTTTGCAAACAATAAGAAAAGGCAAAGTAATTGAAATTTGAATTTTTGGTTCAAAACTCTGTGTGTGTGTGTGTGTGTGTGTGTGTACAGTGAATTCAACACCCAGAGGTAGCAATCTGTTTTATGCTCAAACGCAATCATATGGCCTGACAGTTGTATTTAAGCATGAAAGATTGTTGCCTCTGAGTGTTGACTTCAATGTCCACTTTTATATTTACATACACTACCCCAACTGATATTGAGCACTTTAGCCCATAAATATAACATAACTTAAAACTATATGAAAGAAGTATGACAAAGTGGAGAAATTTGCATCCAGATTCTTACAGCATTTCACCATTCTTGGCAGATCTATTATCACAATGTGAGATATTTAATAACAAAAAATGATGGAAACAAACGAAAACAAAAGAAACTAAATGAAATCAGTTAGATTTTTACCCAAAACATTTTAAATAAAAGAAATTAAAACATTTTTCAGTTAAAATTCTCAGCCCCACCCTTTCTTTGTGTGCATGTGTAGTCACATCACCATAAACATAAGTTTAGCCCAATGAAGTCCTAAAGGACAAGATGTATCACATGAAAACTTTTCCACGAATATATATATATATATAACAGTTTGTCCGTTAGATGATTGATGTTACCTACAGTGAGTGTGCTTTTAGAATTAGCTGTATTTAGAAGAAAACAGTACTCAATATTGGCAATAACACACAGATATAGTGTAGATATAGGAATCAACACTGCATAGCATCTGCCAGTTTCATATGATCACAAACTTTTGAGACAAATTATAAAATGTATTGCAATAATTGAAATAAATTCTTTGAAGTTTTAATTTTGGTTTTAATTATAAGGGAATTATTAGCATAAATTTAGTCCCATCCAAAAATTAACATTGTTTATACACTGAGGATTGATGTCTGCTGTCAAGAAAATTTGAAGTGTAATTAGAAATCTAACAAACATAAAATATTTTTTTTTTTTTTTTTTCAACAAAATAAATAAAAATAACCATTACTTAAGTGAATTTAAAAAAAAAATTATAGTAGAAAATACCTTTGTTTTCACTAGTGTCAATTAGATGTTAATCTAGTTCATAGGTCAAGTGAGTATTGAGTCCACTTTCTTTACTCATATATGATGAAAGCCTACTTAAATGAACTCAAGTGAATGAAAGTTAAGATTTGAAACAGCTTTAAGAAAGCTTAATGAAATATGTACAAACAGCTTTTGAAAGCTAAACATCTATGACCCAATAATTGTAATTTTCAACCCAATAATAAAATAATGTTCAGTATCAAATCTGTCACAAATGTTATCTCAATTTATAAAGTAACTGGCACTAATACCCATAGTAGCAACTGCCTTTCCTTTGTTCTACTGCAATACGAAGTCATTTCTTTGAGAGATTTACGTTGGACATGAAAATTCTAAGTAAAACGGCTTAGCCAAGTTGGACCTTCATGTTCACAAAAAGAAAAAAAAAGAAAGAAAAAAGTATCAAAAAAATGGTTTTACATTGATACTACTATTATTTTAACTACCTTCACTCCTTAGCAATATTCTTTTAAAAGTGATTAAAATTTTAATAAAACTTAAAACATAAAAGTGAATTTATACATTTTCTTTGTTTTTGAGAATTGACAAGAAAAATAAATAAACATTATTTATTTATTAGATTGTTTATTTCCACTAATTATTATATTCTTTATTGGAATGGTTGGCAAAACATTGGCTAATTGCCAACTGGTTTCAATTTTATAAAATGATGAATAATAAGGATTTCCTTAAAGTTGGTTCACATATTTTAATAATTTAATAAATGTTTATAAATTTATGAAAATTTTTTTTTTTATTTCTTTATAAATCAGTAAATGACAAATATTGCATTATATTTTTAATTGTATCAAATTTTAGAATGATGTAAATATAAAATTATTCTTGCAAATAAAAAAAATCTGATAGGGTTTAATATTTTTTGTTGTAAATTCTCAAGATTAACAAAAGAACATGTATAAATTCACTTTCATGTGTTTAGGTTTTATTACAATTCTAATCATTTATTTTTAGAATTATAAATATTGCCAATGATGGGAGGTAGTTAAAATAATAACAGCATCAAAGGAAAAAACATCCATTTCACACTCCGTTTTTTTTTTTGGTGGGGGGGAATAAAATAAAAGTCTAATCTTATCAACAGTTCAATAAGGCACTCCTATTTCCTATACATCACATTTTATAATTCATGATATTTTTATATTAAAAAATGTCAACATTGCTTATTCCCCTTTACTCCCAAGCTGTGATATAAATGCTAAGGAGGTTACCACTTTTAGAGCAATAAAATAGCTTTATTTAATGAAGTAATTAACAAGATCACTTATAATAAAAAGCAACTACTTGAAAATAAATAACCAAAAGTTATTTTTTCAAAATGCTTTTTCCCTTAAGCAAAACCTGCAAATTTACACAAAGTAAAAAAAAAAGGGGGGGGGCCTAGGAGACATGATAAAACATTGGATGACACAGTTTTATGCATTATTTACACCGGCACAAATGAACAGATAACTAACTGTATATTTATTTAATTTTCAGGGTTTCAAGTGGGCACACAGATAAACTTTGGGATTTATATATTAGATATGACTGGAGCCAAAGAAAATGTTATTTTTCAGAAAAGACCTGACTGAACATTGTCCAGGTCATTATATTCCCCCCATCACTGCAAGATTTTGTTGTTCTTCAAACTCTTCTTGAGAAATATTCAAACATTATTAAAATGTGAAGAAAAGATGTTACTGTTTTATTTGTAGAAATACTTAATTGCTTGATAAAGTATTTTGACAAACAGAGGTCAAGAGAGAGAGAGAGAGAGAGCTTGCTTACACAGCTGAAAGGAGATGTCGTGAAAGGCATTTAGCAGCCTTGTAGCACACATCATCAGAAAGACGTGGCTCAGGTAGAGGGACTGAAAGGCTGACAACTAGTCATAGTATAAAAGTGGGTTATGTCATGAAGCTGCAAAGAACCAAAGTTTGGTGTGTAGCCATATTACTGAGGGGGCAAACCTGCAGCTTGAATTACTTGTGGTATGTGTATCAGTGTGCTCACTGCATAAGCACATACATACAGACAGACAGAGAGAGACAGATGTGTGCTGCTCTCACACTAGCAGGAATGTAAAAATGCTCTTTGTCATCTGAGACAACTGGATCTTTGAAAGAAGTAGTAACTGAAGAGAAAAAAAAAAAAAGAAGCTTTTTGTATACTAAGTGTCAACTGAACTTGAAGTGCTTGGTTGATGAAATATTGAAAAAAAGAAAAGGCCTAATTTGTTACTTAACATGACAATGCAAAATTAAATGGGAGTATAATGCAGCGATCAAATAAGTCTAAACAGGAAACACATTTCAGAAATACTGCAAGAAAGCGAGGAGAAATGTAGGTCAACTGAGCCAGTAAATATTCTGTGATGATTGTATGGATCAACAAAACAAAAAACACTTGACGTCTCATTTATCAAACCTATTTTCATTCTTCCTACATACAGAGAGTAAAATGTTTTGACTTCATTTTAAAAATGCAACTCTAATTGTAGAAGAGTGCCTATAAGCAAGTATGTGATATAATTCTTAAGACAATAACATACTCGGAAGAAGAATACAGCAAGTGTGACATTTAGAAAATAAGATTACACAGGCTAAAACAAGTTAACAAGTTATAATCACAAACTTATTAGAGGAAGTTAGTAAGTCTATGTTTGTGTTTAATGACAAGCATTTTTTGTGCTATTGAACAACAGTCCTTATTGGTTGTGGCACCAAGGTGGGCTGCACTAAAAATAGATACAGACCTGTCTGACAAGTTGCTTTGGTCCCAAGCATGCATGAGGAGAGGAACACATACACGTGATAATAATGGCTTCTTGGTTTCTTCTTCAGCAGATGAATCCAGCCAAAAAAAAAATAATCAAAATTACCAAATGACCCTCAGCCAATAGCCAAGCCCACAAATTCCTGATAGATAAAAACTGTTAAAGTGCAACAAATAACGAAATACTTGGAAAGCAAAATATGATTAATGATTTACTTTCCATCTTTTTTCTTCCTCTAATGCAAAAATTTGAATTATCTATTGGAGACAAACAAAATTCATTTCCATTTCTGGACACAAAAGACAGGGGTTGATGATGAAAGATGCCTTGAGTCAGACTGATGGTTATTAGCATGGAAAAGTGGAATGGCAAACAGAGTTCAAATCTGTTGATTTTGTTTCATTCATTTCAGACTAATACTCTTGAAAAAGGCATAAATCCATCTTGCTCCAGCTTTGGGTTAAATAGCAGGGCAAACTGAGTTCCCCTGCCTTGATGCAGCAACCAGTGTAGGTGGAAAATAAAACTATGAATTCAAACCTGAGGAGGGCTATTTGGAGACATTTTATTTTATCAATACTTCCAATAAGTGTAGCTGGTTCTACATAAGCTTTCACTATTATAATCATCAGTTTGGGTGGTCTAGTGATTCAGTAAAAAAAAAAAAAAAAAGAAAAAAGAAAAAAAGAAAAGAAAGAAAGAAAGAAAAAAAAAAACAAAAAACCTTGGGTCCTCGATAGTGAAATTGATGAAATAATTCTCCCGTGTTGATTGATGTATTGTTGGTCATTTTACTATAAATAGGTATCGTTAGTAATTTTTTTTAATATAAAAATGTATTTGCCTGTATTTTTATACTTTCATGATGTTTTTTTTTGGAGGGGGGGGTACTATTTGCCCAAAGCTGGGACCCTAACAGGTGATACCATCCCACGACAGGGTGAACCCAGGAATAACACCAATTAACAGGCGATTCCACACTCATCAAAACTGTCATTCTCACGATCAGGTCTTACTGCTAGACTTAGTATATCATTATACCCAGGACTAACTACTAAAATTAATGCCTACAACGACAGACATTTTCTTACACAATGATGAGAAAGAGAAACTTTTTCTGTGCTTGCATCACAATGCGCAACTCACACAAGTGAAAATTTTCAGTCATGTTTCTATGGACCAATGCATCCCCATGAGTGGCCCAGGTTGCTGGGTGATGGGTATTTTTATGAAACCATCATCTCTAGAGAACCCAGTTTATCCTGCTATTTAACTTTAGATGTGGGGAAAAGAAATGGATTCATACCTTTACCAAAGATATTGGTACATAAGTGAATGTAACAAAACCCGACTGGAATTCAAACAGCTCTTTGATTTCTCATTCCAGGATGCTTTCCATTATATCAACCACACATCCTCTTACACAAAACCAAACAATAATTTTGCATAAATAGAAAAAATATGAATATGGTTTGCAAACAATTATAGAAAAATTATGAAAGCTCCTAATGGTACACGATCAGCAGAGTTGTTTACTACACTTAGCTTAGTATGAAGCTACAGGTATAGGGCACCCAGTGAGGAACAGACTCAATGCTCATTTGTAATGGTCAACTGGACTAGCCTCATTGACCATCATCCGCAACAAGAGACACACCAATAATGATCCAAAGTTAGATTGCATTGAAAACATTTTCAAATATTACACCAGCAAAATATCTTTTCTGTGACAGTCTACATATCAACTGTCATTCATTTGTTTAAAAGATATTTAATTTGACAAGTAATCCAACAAATTATTTTTGGCAAGTAAACAAAAGGCATTAAGTTGTTCTTTTGCATTGTAATTTGATGATGAAAAAAATAATCAAGAATGACTTTTGGAGAAAAACATTACTTGCTTTTTTTTTTTTTTTTAAAACAATACAAAAACTTTGTTCATTAGAATTTAATCAAAACAAATTAAGTGTACTGTAGGGGCTCAATATTTGATGAACAAGAGGAATAAGTGATTTAATGTTTTCAAGTTTATTTCTAGCAGGATGATGAGAAAAATTTATTTAAAAAAAACAAAAAACATTTTGATGATGAGAATAAATATTGAAATATTAAGCAAATTGCTTGTGACTATGTTTTTATCATTTCACCCCAAGGAAGGCAGTAAAGCCACTAAGACACAAGGGGTTACAGAGTATGAAAGAATAAGAAAAAAAGAAACATTGTTAAGTAGTGAGAATAATAGAAGAGCAATCAAGAAGACAATAGCTAACAATTGATATTGAATTTGAAATTTTGAAGATCAAAGTTTGCTGGAAAGCATAGAGTCCAAAGTGAATTCCACAAGCAAGAAGTCTAAGAAAAGAAAAGAAACTGTTAGTATAGAACTTACAGTTACCTGTAGCCAATTCAAATGTAAATTGAGGAGATCTTGTTGCCAATCTAGTACTGTGATTAAATTCATAAAGTCTAAGCATGATAAAGAAAAGCTCCTCAGAACAATTGCCAGGAAAATATATATAGAAAAAGCACAGGGAAGCTATGATATGATGTTGGGAAAGTTAACGAAGCTGAGGCACCCGGTCAAGACCAATAATATCCAATACTGATTACCTCTAAAGCCTGTTATTTGGAGTGGGATTTTTTGTACTTTTATCTTTCATGTCTCTAAAGGTTTTATAGACACGAAAGATAAACTCTTTAAATACTAATAGCAGTTGATTTACAGTGCATAAAAGATAAATTAAAGAAACAGAAAATCTAGTCTATTGTATTTGCTGATTTTAAAACTATTTAAAAAAAAAAATCTTTCTAACTACACTCTTCTAAGTACAAAGATCTTTATTTTCAACAAAAATAAATTGATTTGAAATGAAATGAGCCTGTATTATTATTACTATTATTTACAACTAGCTAAAAAGCTGCAATCTATACAGACTTTTAAGCTAGCTCTTGTGTGTGTGTGTGTGTGGGGGGGGGCTAATTGGGTTTCTAGCCCAAAACTAAAGGGACCTCTGATCCAGCTGAGAAAACAGCAATGATAATTTTGAAGAAAATAGCTTTGAATTCCTCAATCCACTCCATGGAACTTCAAAACCTCACTTAAACTCTTTATTCAGGCTCTAAGTCCAATTCCAGCCAAAAGACTGACTCTCGAGTTGAAATTCCAATCCAGGCCAAAAACTGAGTTCTTCAAATCACAAACGCTGTGGGACCTCAAAACCTCTCAATTTAACTCCAATTCCTTAGCATGTTGAAGAAATAAAATTGATTTCCTCAAGTTTGAGATATTTTAAACTGAATTCCAAGCAATTTTTTAAAAAATTTGTTTGTTTTACTTTAAACTCAAATTAAAAACTTTTAAAAATCACTATATTTTTTCAGTTATTTTAAAAATTGAATTTTTAACTGTTCCCTTCTCATCTACACACAAATCCCAATTCAAGCACCAAATGAAGGACAAATTTTCAATCTCAGGATCATCCAGATTCCAAAATGGTATAATATGTCTAAGTAGAGCTAGTGTAGCCAGAGTTAGGTTTCAGATAAGTACGGATGAACAGAATTCAACATTTATTTATATATAAGAAAGATAGATAAGTTTTGTATGAATACATTTGAAACATTGTTATATCATTTTGATAAGTATTGGATTTCAACTTTCTGATAAGTAATAGGAAATAATTTCACTTACAATAAGAATTACTTTTTATATCATTTAAAAGCTGGACTGAAAAAATGTAACATTAAAAGGAGGACTATTTACTAATTGGCTATAGCTGATTTCATCTTGAAAAATGAACAAATTTAATTCTTTGATAGAGTCTCAGTTCAGATTTTGACACTTGCGACATCAGAAAAGTATTCACTTAAAAAAAAAAAAAAAAAAAAAAGTAGCCAGTCTCAATAGGTAATATGTATCAAAGTTCTTTCTATCAGGCAGAAGAAAACATTTTGCATTGTGTATCATTATTAAGCATTAACACTGAGAATATGAAAACAAAGCAAAAACATGATCAAAGAAGTTTTCAAAAACACTGAACACTTTCATCTAAAAATGTTACTTCCTTGATTTCCTACTGTCTTTAATTTTGACAATTTAACAGAATTCATTTCTGTAGTCCTCCTCCTCCTCCCAACTAAAGATGTGTTGCTTATAGATACTTATTAAACTTTGTTTAATATAGCACAGGGGCCAAGTACAAAAGGAAAAAGATTGTGTTGTGTCAATCTTCCAAGTGGACTTTTTTCTTTTTTTTTTTTTTCTTTGCATCGAAAAATCAGCATTTGAAATACTGGTTTATACCCGAGCTTGAACACTGACCAGTGGGAAATGCATGATTTAACTTTTTTATGGCTTAACCCATTGTAGGCTATTTAAAACCCGAAACATATTTGGATTGTAAAAATAATTTTTTTTTTTTTTTGCAAGTAAATACTGCATTAACAATCTTTTGAGAGATAATGATTTTTCTAGATACAATCTTACTATTTAACCTATAGCTATGGGGATAAGGGTCACCTTGGTGCAATGTAATGGTTAGCAAGCTAGAACAATAGCCACAGAGTAGTAAGTTCGATCCTAGATGGGTGCCCCATAATTTTGGCCTTGTGCCATATCTAAACTACACTTAGAAAACCATCATAGCTATAGGGATAAGAGATTGATCAATACTTTTACCAATGGTTTTTGCACGTATCTATTATATCCCATTTTCTTAGTGTGGATGATATTTGAGGTACTTACAAGGAATTTTTTACAATTAAAAAAAAAAAACAAAAAAACTGTTTTGGGCATGTTTATTGTAGTGATTGCAAAAACACACACACACACACCCAATTAGAAATAATGCACTAGAGTCACTCATATTTGGAGGCAACAGCAAAGGCCAACCCAACTAGAGTGCAATGGAAGGGCCTTATTCTGGGAGAATTTGGTGTGAATTTTAGTAAATATAAATTCTTATTTTGAGGTGAATTAACAGAAAAGATCCCAACAAGAGCCTAAGATATTTTAATTATAAATATGCTAAACTATTTGCAGCCTCAAGCCCAATAAAAAGCATATCAGAAATACTCAGTATTTCAAAACCAGATTATTACCCATAGATTTATGTGATGCTACTTTAAGAATTGTACTAAGAGAACAGAGACTTAAGGAATAAATTCAGAGAAGATTCCTTATTCTTGAGTAATGAAGTCATGGCCAGTTTATAATTAGAGTAAAAACATCAAAATGAAATTAAACAACACTTAGATCATTTGCTGAACAATATTAATGCATTTGTACTTATAACAAAACAATCTTTTTTTTTTTTTTCCTCTTCTTCTGTCCGAATTTCTCTGACGAGGATTATCATTCATATTATTTCCATTTGGACTCATATTCTCCCTCATTTGATTGTTATCAAACTGTTTCAGCTGTTGTACCTTCTGACCCTCAGCTTGTCAATGTGGGTAACCTACAGGGAATTTCAAATTGAATCCTTTATTTACTCTGGAAGATGTGGGGAGGGGTAGATTTTTCTAGTTCAACTGCCTACATCTAAGGATATATCACCTAGTTTTATTTAGTATTGCTCAATTATTGCTCATTCTCTTTGCTGGAATCAAACTCTCACAATTACTTTCACCAAATTCCCAAACTAATGCTTTAATCCACTTGTCCTATGGACATTTGTTTACATTTTCTGTCCTGTTGGTGTTTTGTTAAAAATAATCTTGGAAAAAAAAAGAAAAAAATTCCTAAGATAGAGAGACATGACAACAACAGGTCAAATAAATTTGCTAAACAGAAACATTGCTTCATTGGAAAATAAATCCCAAAATAAAAAAAAACAAAAACTAAGAATCCAGATTAAATTAATTTTTTCTAAAAGTCCAGATCAAAAACTTGAAAAGTATTTCTTTATTAATAACTGTCAAATTTCATTTATTACTTTGTAGCTATCAAAAAATCCTGTTGCCCAGTTCACATTTCTCTCTAGTCTTCTCTAAAAACTGCTTCAACTTTATACTTCTAACGTCTCTGTCTGAGCTCTGAAATTTTATGTGCTATTTTTTTTTTTTTTTTGCTTTGCAGTAGATAGGTAAACCTATCATCCAGTTCACACTCCTCTCAGTTTTTTTGAACAAGAGTAGAGGTTCATTCCTTGTTCCCTATTTAGGATTAGTTTTCTGGTTCCTTGTAAAATCTTTTCATTCTCTTTCACTTCCAGTAGCCACTGGTGTGTTAGTGGCATTACAGCCTTGTTTTGGGGCAAATTGATTAAAAAAAAAAAAAAAAAAAAAAAAAAAACCCTGTATGACAACAATAGGAAAATAATAGCAGAATTGTTATTTCTTTAAAATCTGTACAAGTTATTGTCTGTCAGTGATATAATTAAAGTTTAACTGAAGTAAAAAGATGCAAGTCAGTTTCCTTTTTTGTAACTGGAACAGGTTAAGAATTTTACGTTCAATACTTCATTCATTTTATTTTTAATCAGATACTGTATTTGAATAAATTTATAAAGATGAAAGGAAACCAACTTTAAAAATTGAACTGATCCTAATCAGAGAAAGAAAAAATTACAATGCCAATTCATGAATTCTGACATAAAATTGACGATTGATTGATTCATTTTCTACAGTTTTATCAACTCTTTGCAGGTTATTTAAAGACAGAAAATATTTTTAGATTGGAAGAATTTTTTTTTTTAGATAATGCTTTACTTATACAAGTTTTACTCATTACCTTATAGCTGTGGGGAGAAGAGGTAGATCCATACTTTTCCCAGGGGTATTTGGGTGTAAGTGAATATAACGAACCCAACCGGAATTGGAACTCGGCTATCCAATTAACAATTCCAAGCTATACACCACCCACAGCACCTGGTATTCCAAAACGGTTACTCATCTAGGTACTGACCAGATTTGATGTTGCTTAACTTCAGCGATCAGAGAACCAATGTTTCAACGTAATATGGCTGTAGGCCTGACATTTTTTTTTTTTTATTTTATTTATTTCCAAATGACTGCTAATTTTTAGTTTTATTTCTGTGAGAAAATGTCTTCATCACTCAGATTGCACTGTAAGCTAAATTTGGGGTCCCCCCCCAATGTATTCACTAAGAAAGATTTTATAATAGGTATACGCACGAGATCGCTAAAAAAAGCGTATAGTCTGATGAAAAGACGTCAAACTTGACGAAAAACAAAATTTTATCGCCAAAATGTCTATGTTACGAGTAAGAGTAAAGAACAAAGTAATTTTTAATTATTTTTCAAAATTTTCTGTCTTTATTACAACATTCTAACTTTCGATTGAAAAACCTTGTTTCTCGTCATCACCGGAACTCTAGTAAATAACATGGCGAATTTTTTGTGCATTTTTTTTTTCTTATGACACACATTAATTTTGAAAATCTTGAAAAAATAGAAATAATTGTCAGATTTTAATGAAACTTTCAGAAACTATTCAGAAATGATGGAAATTATTATAAATATGTTTTTTTTTAAAGTCATTATAAAAATATATTTTTTATACATATATTACCACCCCCATAAATGAATTAAAGAAAACTGTAAAAGTTTATGGACGAATCAGGGAAGTCATTATATTAATAAAAACACAAGGCTTTGAGGAAAGTAAATCAGGTTTTCTTTTTTTAAAAAATCCGAACACGTAAACGCGAAAATCAGCAATGAATTGTAACATACAAAACCCAATAAAACAAAAATACTATTTAATTTTAAATGCTTTTAGTTGCTTTTATTTGTTTTTATCAATATGCATAATATTGTCTGAAGGCAAAAAACTTTTTCGATGAAAAATGAATTTTTAAATGAATTAATTGTTATTTAATAAATTATTTTATTATTTTTACATAAAGTTACTAAAAGTTGTTAAATATTCTAAAATTAGCGGTACTGACGAATCCTGTATATAATGCTATTTTTAGGTACCTATATCTGTACAGATTATAAATAGTACAAGGTTTTTACAATCAACGAAAAAGCAATGAGAATAATCTTACTGTCCTTTAACCTATGTGTAGAAAAAAAATCTTAAATCAAATGTACGGAGGCCGGAAGAAACATGATCCAATAAAAACATCACGTGACTTGATTTGTACGGCACTGTTAACGGCCTTTATATTTATATAAAATTACTTTTAAAAAATTATAATAATTTCCATCATTCCTGAAAGTTTCTTTAAAATCTGACAATTATTTCTATTTTTGCAAGATTTTCAAAATTAATGTGTCATAAGAAAAAAATGAACAAAAAATTTGCCATGTTATTTACTAAAGTTCCGGTGATGACGAGAAACGAGATTTTTCAATCAAAATCAGTTAAAACGTTCTCATAAAGACAGAAAATTATTTAAAAATACTGAAAAATTACTTTGTTCTCTCCCCTTAATAGTAACATAAACATTTTGGTAATAAAATTCTGATTTCGTCAAGTTTAAGGCCGTTTTTTTCATGGTATGACTACTTAAAAATAACGAGGTAAATAAGTTGTTAACGTAAAGATAAATTGTCACTTACGACCTTCCGTACTATAAATTTCCGCACGTAATATGTCAGTGCGTGATTAAAAACACGCACTTGTCATTTGTCAATCAACACCGCAGTTCAGATCGGCTTTCTCCCATTTGAAAAAAACATGTTTTCATCACAGAAAATAAGCAGTCTTTGTTTCAAAATATACTAAATAAACTTTCTAATTTCTAATTTTTTTAAAATTAGTTAAAAAAAAAATCATAATTGATTTTTAAATAAATTTTAAACGGCAACATTCACTTTTGTAAACAAACATCAAAAGATTATCGATCGTCTGTCGATTTTTCCGATTCAAAAAAATTGAAGATTTTTAACGAAAATTTTGGACGTGCTAGAAATTATTAAAAATTTTAAAAATATTCAAAAAATACTTTGATCATTCCTCTTGATAATAACATTCATTAACATTTATACGATAAAAAATTATTTTAATCAAATTTAAGGCCTTTTTTATTCAAGGTATGCTATTTTTTTATCGATCTCATGCATATACCTATTTTATAATAACTTGTGAAAATAAACTAGCCCAAAGTTTCATCTAGGGAGTGGGACATAGAATGAAGTGAAGTCTTGTGTTGAAATCCATTTAAAAGTCTTTAAAACAATATCAACTTGATATTGTTTTAAACAGCAAGAAAATAAAATACTTGATATTATCAAGTATTTTATTTTCTTATTGCTATTTGTAGTTACAAGGTCACATTTTCATTGGCTTTTATGAATAAACATCAGTTAAAAATAAAATTCTCTATCGACATATCGTGGCAAACATAGCGAACTTGTACTCTAAATATTTTTTTCGATGTTTCTTTTACTACAACATTTGGAAACAGTTTTGTGATTCATATCTCAAGAAAGATTGATCAAAAAGTGAATATACAAACCTTGAAAATAATTTAAAAATTTATTAATGCTTGTTGCATGAAAATTTTTTTTTTAAAGTACAAAATTGCTTCTTTTTTTTCTTTAAAACTTTTTACAATCAGAAAACTAAGCACCTCGAGACTGTCCATGTATTGATAGTTAAAAAAAATAAAATCTACTATACTAGTTAGTAGATTGAATAAATGGTATTTTTAAAAAAAAATAAAGCAAACAAAGGAATAAAGAATATTAGTTTAAGTGATTGAATCTTAAAAAAAAAAAGATTGGTGGAGGGGAGATAGAGAAAAAAAGAAAAAACTTTTGTCCAGTTTTACTGTTTTAGTCACAAATTCTATTAATTCAGTGGTGGAATTTCGTTCTGAAACTGAATTTAATCGCCAATAAACCAAAAAAGACAATATTTGAATTGCATTTTGTAAAGAAAAAGTAACGAGGTGATAGGGATGAAGGAAAGGCAAATCCAACAAAGGCAATTTAAAGAGGACAATGTGAGGGAGTGGTATATAGGGGGGAGATATTGTGGGTCGTAGTCGTTGTCGAGTGTTGATAGCGATGAGAGATGGTGAAGTTAGCAGGCAAGTGGCTCGAGAGAGAGAGGGGAAAAAAAGGCGGCAGTAGAAGACCTGGAAAGTGTGGAGGCCGGTCGAGAGAGAAAGAGAGCAACAAAGTTAAAACTAAAGAGAGAAAAGGAAGACACAGTGAAGGCCTTACATGACAGACAGACAGTCAGTGGCAACTAAGAACACTATACAACATATTAACCAACCAATATTCTACTACTACGACTACTACACTGTCAGTTAACCACAAGAGTGGCTCCTCCTCCTCCTCTTCCTTCGTTTTGGGGAAAGGAATAACGAAATTACGTTTTTCTTTCTGTCTTTAGTTGGAGAATGAAATTGAAATAAATCGGAAATCAAAAATACATAACGATGACTTGAAAAAAATTAAATGGTGAAAGAGAGGTTCGATGTTAGCCAGTCAGGACGTTGAGCGTTGATGGGTTGGGGGTGAGTTAAAAGGTTGGATGGCTTGATGGTTGGGGGAACAAGCATTCCAATAGAGGCAGTAGAACAACCATCAAGAAAGCAGCAGTCGCCAATAGCTTCCTCCTCCATTACACTTACACACACACATGCACGGAGCGGCGGGGGATGAAAGTGGGGAGGGGATAGCGATATGATTCCGATGTTTGACCGAGACTAGGATTTTTTTTCTCCCCCACCGACATAAAATAAAATACAACTATATAAAAAAATAATAATAATGATTTCTCCTTCATGTAAGTCATTGTCTATAGAAGAGAAATGTTTATGTCAATAGAGACACGTGTGTTGATTAGCTGACGGTGAGAGAGAATATAGATATATTTAATAAGAAAAGCGGCACACGACACAAGGGCTGATTAATTAAAGGGAGAGGGAATAATGGGGAGACGGTCTGACGAAGACGACGTATGAGGTTACACTAGACTAGAGATGGATGGTAGGGCTAAAGGTAGAGAGAGAACAGTACAATGCTGCCGCTGTTGTTGTTGGAGGGGGGGTAAAAGAAACGACAGTGGCGGCTGGTGGTGGGTGACGGAATCGGTTAACTAAATAATAATAATACCCAGGTGAACAGTTCTATGGACGATTGCGTAGTTTTTCTTGATAATGTCTAATAAGTCTTAAAAAAGCCAGAAGTCTGGGAAATCATCGGGATTTTTCCTCTAAAAGTGCACATCATGCATAAACAATGGAAAAGGTAAAAAAAAATGATAAATTATTTATTAATTAGATATTAGTATTACTAATTTTAAAAATATACGGCATGTTTTCTAATTTCACACTGCCAGACGTATGGGGAGGGGGAGGAATACAGCCAGGTGCGTGGACAGTGGGTGTAAGAACATTATGATCAGCGTAAATTTTTCCTACGAAGAATAAAAGCCAGACCGACTGTATTGCTCACAAAGAGAGGGACGAGCGCCGATCATCTTGTAAAGAAAGAAAGGGGACCTCGGATAGAGTTGCAATGTCGTCAGTCAGTCAGCCTGCCTATCTTTCTTTCTTTCTTTCTCTCTCTTTCTGGTTGATATTTAAAAAACCGCCTTCGTTTCCGTTTTAAAGCAAATAGCATGAAATGACGAAGGTAGAGGGGGTGAGGACGAACGAACGACCGACCAAAGAGGAGTAGTCAGCAATCAGGGTTCATGGTTTTGGGTGCATTTTATTAAAGCCTTAACTAGATAAATTATATCCATCTCTTATGGTTGATACGAGGATAAGAGGTTGAAGTAATCTCGAAATGATTACAGTAATTATTACTGAGTAATAACAACGGGAAGAATAATAACAAAACAGAATGTTCGCATATAAAAAAAAAAAAAATAAGTGTAGCTGCTGTTAGCAGAGCAGAAAAATAGATGTCGGGGCACGGGTATAAAGACAAGTGGAGGAGAGGCTCAGCAGAATGACGAGCGGGCGGCGAATAATTAATAATAATGGAGGAAAATCCATGTGTCCGGGCCACTTTAGGTGCTGAGCATAAATCGACATAGACAAAAGCCAAGGGAGGGGAGCATCCACACACGCACGGCAAACAATATATGTCATCTCTTTCACTCTCTGCCACTGGCTGCGTGGGTCCATAAACAACAAGAAGGTGGGAGTGTTGGCGCGTACCCGGGTGGAAATGTAGAGTGTGGTAGCAGTAGATGAACAAAAAAGAAAAGCCAAAGGAAAGGAAAAGTGGGGAGGAGGGTCAGGCCACCAAAGCAGGGCTAAAACAGCAATGGCGATCATATCAGGAACAACAATAATAATAGTGAAAGCCAATGAAGGCAACAGCTAAATGCTGACGGCATCCACGTCGTAAATAGGATGATACACTTAGTTATGAAGTGAGGGAGAGGTGGAAGGGGGAAGAAATCTTCGGAACGATTCGAGAGAGAGAGAGAGAGTTATAAAGAAATAAAAAGAAATTGGAAGTGATAGTTAAAACTAAAAGTGCTTATTATTATTAAGCAAATACTAATAAATTCAACAGAACTTTATAAATGAAATAAATCCTCTTCACCCCCCCACATACATACATACATACACGAATCAAAAAAGGAGGCAGGGTTTCTATTTATTTTTCCTTAACCTCTCCTCTTTCTAGAGCTCTTATGGATAAAAATATACACATTTTATGGCCAGCACACACACACACACCTCTTCTCTGCTCCAATGGAAGAATGCACTTAATTCAAGAAGAAGAAAAAAAAGATGAGGATGCGTCAAGATTTAGGAGAAATGCTTAGTTCCATGAATTTTTAACAAGTGTTTTGCCAGCTAAGGAGAAAGAGAGGACATGTAATGTTTCAACAACATACTGAAGCCAATTTAAAGAGTTCCTAAAACATTTTTACTGACAAATGCTAAAGCTATCAAAAGTAAAGACTTCAATAAATGAAAAAATTAAATAAAAATAACATTGTCGTTTGGACATTGTATTTATAACGTTCTGAAGATGACATGAATCAACGTTTGGGAAAGAAAAAAGAAAAAAAAAACGTGTTCAGTTTATTAATTTGTATTAAGCTTGTTTTCCAAAATTACTTCTTTATTTTTTGTATTAAAAACAGACCAGATTTTTTTCTTCTTCAATCCTTCCTTACCGAATAGATTTAAAATGAAAACAAGTTTGTTCTTGAAGTGCTTTGAAGTTTTTTTACTGGAATTATCTGTTAAAATTATTTCGGTCACTATCTTGAAAAAAAAAAACAAAAAAAAAAAAACAAAACAAAAAAAAACAAACAAGTACTGACAAGCATTTTTTTTTTTTAACAATTATTTTTTTTTATTATTGCTGATTATATTCACGCTAAAAAAAAAAAAAAAAAAAAACACCTAAAATGAAAGATAAAATATATCAGTGTATTTTGATCAAAGTTTTTTTTTTTTTTTTTATTTGTTTTGTCCAGTTATAAGGTTAGTGAAACCTGACGGTTTCACTTGAATAAATAGAGAAACGATTCTACAGTAAGGATGACTTGTGTGAGGTTTTTGACCCTTGTCTGACTAGATTGAAATAGCAATAATCTTGTCCTAAATCTATTGGACTTAAACAATTTTAACCATTCAATATGAACAGAATAAAAGAAAAAAAAATTCTATATTGTTGATATGTTTATTTTTTACTAACTCATCATTTATACACCCTTAAAAAATTATTCATTTATGTTCATATAATACTTGTAATATTGGCATATTTCTTCATAATTTCATCCATAGCAGTTTAAATTTAAAACAAAAAAATTAAAATTATATAATAATATATATATATATATATATATATATATATATATATATATATATATATAAATAAACCTGCCTAATTGGTTAAGACATCACCTACGAAAGACAGGCTTCTCAAGTGGGGGATATGAATTTCTACTTTGCCTAAAAAGTTACTTCTTTATTTTGAACAGCTGTAAAAGATGAATCAGGTTTACATAAAATAATAAATAAACGAAAATGTGCAAGAAGGAATGTTACGATTCCTAGAAGTACTTTAACAGAATAGGAACTCTAAAATATATTGTTAAATCTAAAGTCCAAAAATTTCTCAATGCTAGAAAGATATTTCCTACTTCCAGCCCAAAAATATATTATGAAAATTGGATATCAAATTTATATTGATTAATATTCAAACCACATATGAAAAGTTGCACCAAGTATACACTTCCACCTGAGTTTGATTATACAAGTCAATAAAGATTCCAGACCAAATGAGTTGCCGCAGACAAGTAGAAATAATGAGATTCCTCGATGCTCTTTTAATTAGTCAAAAATCGAAAATGGAGGAGCTACATAGTTTTAAATGATTTAACGCAAAGATGGTGCAGAGGTGTTGGTGGGGAGGGGATGGAAGCCAGTGAAATGTGTTCTGATTGCTTTAATAAAAGACTTGCATTCCTTATGCACTGCTCACAACATATCGGTTGCAGCCGCAATTAGCTTCCCCACGTGGAGCAAAGGGAAATTTAGCATCACCAGGACAAAAATTGAAAACACGTGAAAAGCCGACAACTCAAAAAGGACAATTCCTTGAGGAGGAATGAAAAAAAAAAAAAAAAAATTTCCTTCAGAGAAGAGAAAAATTAGTTATGTAAGGGTAACAAGAGAGACAGAGAAACTAATTATTCGTGAACTACTTTTTGTCAATTTTCATTTTGGAATACCACAGCCAAAGATATGCATAAACTTTAAATACATTTGAGAACATTCTATTTATTAAAAACTCCAAAAAAGGTTATTTAAATTATTAGTTGGACATAACTGCTTATTGTTTGTTAGTAAAAATACAAGCCTTGTATTGTACAAATCTATAAATATCATTTGAATTCAGTAAGTTTCCAAGAATTTTGCATAGAACCTTTTTATTTAATCTACAGGGTGTTTCACAATTGTTGAAACAAAGCAGCGACCTCTCAAGTGGGGAGAGCTCAAGGAGCATGAAAATCTCGATGAGGAGGAATAGTGATTCCAACTCCTCCTCACACTGCTAATGTTGCCATGGCATAGCTCTGTGAAAAGTTTGGGGAGCAACTCATCTCATCAGTGTCAAAGCTTAAGTGTAATGGGCACCTCACTAGCCCAATCTGAACCTCCCAGATTTCTTCCTCTGGAGGTTACTGAAGGACAACATCTACCAGGGCAACCCTCACACCATTGAAGGCTATCATCACTGAGAAAATTCAAGCGATCATCCAGAAGGAATGGGCACATGTTATCAACAACTTTGCATTCAACAGTGTCTTCAACTGAACAGCATGTACTCTAAAGCTGCTCCTGACATTTTTAGTTCATGTTCGAGACTAAATGGTTGCAGATCCTAAAATGTTATCCTTTTACCTTTCCATAAATGTAATTTCTATTACTCTATTATTTGTGGTCCTTGATTTGTGCCCAACCATTATTTTTACCAAAAATTGTGAAATACTCTGTACATATAGGTCATGACTTCATCTAACACCCTAAAAGTCAAGAGTTCAATTCTTAGGTCAAGTAATATTAAGATGCACAAACTCAGTGAAGAGAACTTTAAAAAAAAATGTTAACTTTACCATTTTTTAAATTTTCTTGGAAGAACAGTAGACGTGACAAGTTACATAGATGGTGTATCTATTTTGATCAAATAAAGTTTCATTTAACATTTATAGAAGGTTATCAAATGCAACAGATGCGGGTGAAATAGCAGTTGAAAGGTTGTGATAAACACAAAGACGAGGAAACTGGTTCAACTCGATTATTGTAACAATACACCTCCAGAAATTCAAATGAAAAGATTAGAGAGTATAGCAGTTTAAAGGTTGTGATCAACACAAGACAAGAAAATAGCTTAAAAAGAAAACTTTGTATAATGCCAACATCTTCTTGACATTAAAAATTTAAACAAATCTATAAATAAGAATATTTTTAAAAAAGGTAACTCCATCTTTTTCTAGTGACAAATTTTGTTCTAAATTCAAATTTGGATATTCTGTAGAATCAACAATGTTTACTGACCCAGAATAACAGACATATTGTGCTACAATGTGCAGAGAAACAATGCAAGCAAAAATCATCATCATCATGAGATTAGTGTTTGGTTTAAATGCATTATTTCAGAAGCAGGAAACTGACAAAGCTAAATTCACACTTAACTTTTTATCCCCTTTGAAGAAAGCAGTTTTAGACATGGGCAGTCATCTTAACTGCCATTTTGTATCAGATTTTTTTTTTTTTTTTTTTTTTAGCCGTTTAATATTGCAATTTACTTTTGGAGAAAAACTTAATTAACAGATATTAATAGTAAAGCATTTATTAATTTTCAGGTTTTTAACTTTTTTATTTAAAGAAATAAATTTAAAAAAAAATAAAATGTTACATTAAATTTACTTAAGTTGATTGTAATAATTTATAGTTTTACTTTTGGCAAAATAATAACCAAGCCAGATGGCAGCTATCATTTGTTAAACTCACAAAGTAGGAAATTAGATAAGACTGAAATAAATAATACACACAGTGTGCAGCAGAAATACCTCCCACATAATAAGACATTTAGCTAGATGAAGGCACCATTGCCCTTTTCGTGTGGGAGGTATTTTTGCTGCACCATATATATATATATATATATATATATATATGATCCAAAAGGTTCTACATACTGGGATCTACTGCCCAGGCTCAAAATATCAATAAGTCACCTTCCTGACAAACCAACTATGATGAGATTCAAACATAGGCCTCACAGTCAGAAAGGAAATGTTCTAACAACTCAGCCATATGACCATAAAAAGTTTTGTGTACATACACAGAGAGTCCGTTATGAGAGACTTTGTGACCTGTAATCCAATTCTTACACCATACAAATTATAGATCCCCAGGTTAAGTCTTAGATTCAAATTCAAAGCTTTTAAATGACAATAAAAGTGAACAAATAAATAATATTCATTCCTATTGTGAATGCAAGCAGACAATGGGAGAAATTTCCCTTTGAAATGAAAGGAATAAATAAAAAAATAAAATATTTGAACTGAAGTAATTTTGTATTCATTCCTTTTAAAATTGTAAGAAAATTTTGGATATAAAACAAGCAAAAAAAGTAAAAGTTTGAATTAAGCCAGAGGTAACAGATTACTGAAGGTAGATCTCAGTATATGAGAAAAACTCATTGAACCAAATAGAAATTTATCTAGGAAAAAAGAATGAAAAAAAGAGGGAGGGTGACAGCAAAAGCAGTTCATTGGTACCTCTGACCTCTGGATGTATTTTAAATCAAATATTTGAGAAATATACACAGGAAAAATTATTCAGCTTGAGAGATTTTAACATTACAGTTTATCTTATGTCCAAAATATTACAGACTTTCCATTGAGATTATTGAAGGGTTGATGTAATCCCACCAGCATTTTAATTCTCTTCTCATTTGGTCTTGTGTCAGTATTTTTCCTCTTACAGCTTAAGACACTTTTTTTTTTTTTTTTTTTTTTTTTACACATTAAGAAACTTTTTTTTTTTTTTTTTGTATGGTGTTTCCCCATGTCGACAGTATGAGAAAATGATATAAAATTTATTTTTTATAAATCAAAAACAATTTTAGGGGAAAAAAACTGACAAAGTGGAAAAAGTTTTTGTATGAAGTGATTATTCCTTTACGACTTCATCGGACTAAAGTGATATTTATGTTGATCTGACTATATATGCACACAAAGGAGAGAGGACAAGTTTTTAATGTTAGTTGAATAAAGATTTGCAGAAGTTAATTTTTTTTTAAATAATTTAAAAAAAAAAAAAAATGTTTTGTGTGTATATTTGTTTAATTTCATTTAGCTTCCTTTTCTTGATGTCACTTTTGCTATTAAATATCCATGGTGATAATAGATCTGCCAAAAATGGTGAAATGTTGTAAGAACATATTATCCAATTTACATTAATAAATCTAAAATACTAAAGGAATCCTACAAAAACAATTATTGTAAACAGCAATAAATTAAATTAAATTGGTATGAAATCCAATCATTACAAATACCCGCCTCCACAACCAAATATTGCCTTTTGTATTAAGTGACATATAAGTCAATACTAACAGGTAGCTTGCTGAGGAGTAACAATTAGCATGATTAATCTGGATGATATTACTAATGACTAGAGAGTTTGATAGTCACTAGGTGCTTCATGCAAAGTTTGACATGAAATAATCCAACAAAAGTTAACATGTCATAAAAGCAACTAACCAACAATAATTTTTATATACTGGGCCAATCAATACAAAACTTTTGTACTAACATCTTAGTTTTGATAAAAAAAAATAAAAATAAAAAAATATGAGGTAACTATGCTATGTACATTGTTGTCAATAAATGTGACAATAAAGATGAGGTCAACAGTCCGAAACAATAGATAGTATAAATAGTAAATATTAAGTAATCATTGTCAGCAAATTTTCTTATCCAAAGCAAAACACTTCCAGAGGAAATGGCACCAGCACTGTTAACAGAATACCAGGAGGGTTAAAAAAAAAAAAAAAAAAAAAAAAAAAAAAAAGTTTAGTTTTTGGTACACATCCTCAGTCACAGGTCCACGAGTTGTCTTGCCTATTGACTGGCATCACTGATGAAAATTATACTCCCTTTCCTAAATCATGAAGCTTAATAAATATATTAATATATTTTATTAATATAAAGGATGATAGAGGTTCAAACCCTACCAAAGGGCACATTTTCTTTAAAGGGTTTTGAAAACCAAGCCACCTATTCAAAACCATATATTCACTTAATATAAAGTTTATAATCATAAGACTCCCACTGATATAAGTTGAATAGAGAACTTCTGAATAGGTGGTAGCATAATGGTTATCAGCGTAGAAACTAGGATTGGCAAGCCAGGTTCAAATTCTGTTCTAGCCTGTTGCAGTAAACTTCATGCTAATGCTCGAGCTAAGTCACAAAGTAAACTGGACTCTCTAACCGGTCTAGGAGAAAAATACTGAATTCTAAACTACAGAGAAAGAAAGAAGCAGCAGCAGCAAGGCAACTTTTGCAAAATTTTGTTGTAATTCACATGTACTATAAAATACTGTAAATGGTCAGGATAGCTTACATCTTGAAGAGAAATGGCATTAAAAAATATATTCTTAAGAAGGTAAGAGATAGGTTGATTTCATTTGGGACATAAAGACCAAAATAAGGGTCTAGGGTTAATGCTTTGATGAATTAAAATTTGTAGCTTATTAACTAATTTTCCTTTGCAAATAAAAACAGATTTCTTTACAATATGAAAAAAAGAAATTGAAATTTCAGTTGCCTTTCAGCACAAATACAAGAGAGAATGAAATGTTTTTTTTTTTTTATTTATAAATGTTTTCAAACAGTGTTGCAGGCAACTGATAAAGATTATTCAGAAAAATAAACCTTGACACATATGAAGAGTTAAAAAAAAAAAAAAAAAAAAAAAATAAAAAAAAAAGATTCACCTGAATTCAAGAACAATTTCTATTGAACTGAACATAATCTATGTCATGCTTAATATTGTTTTTGATGGTCTCTGCTCAATGTCAAGTCACTTTCTAGAATTAGTATTATAATTATTTTAAAAAGCTAATTATCACAAAGCTTAATTATTATCATCAATTACTAATCTAGTATCATCACCAGCATACCACAATGGCTAATGGATTAGAGTGCAGATAAGAATTCTTCTCTTATCTTTTTTAATATAAAAA
This sequence comes from Acanthosepion pharaonis, assembly GCA_903632075.3. Taxonomy (NCBI): domain Eukaryota; kingdom Metazoa; phylum Mollusca; class Cephalopoda; order Sepiida; family Sepiidae; genus Acanthosepion; species Acanthosepion pharaonis. The sequence continues at coordinate 135,789 of CAHIKZ030002642.1, forward strand.
AAATCAGAAAGGACGATTTAGAAATTAGTAGACCAGGAGTTATCAATTTATACTTAATTAAAATTTCTAAAACTAGTGAACTGATTGAACAGGAATTTCCTTTATTTTCCAAGAACATTTTATGTGGTATTAAATTAACCAAAATTGTGCTACAATGTACCGTTCTTGCTGTGTTATAATGACAAACATAAATAAAGTTTATTTTAATATAGATGCAAAGAAAAACAATCTTTATATTTTGGTATTTGTTGTAATAAAGATATTCAGCACTAATTCAAATTGAAATTAATAAAATTAGTAGTTAAAAATAACTTGTTTCTAAAGTAACCATTGTATGTAAAAGTGTGAGCATTCTCTTACAAAGCTATAACTGCCACTCTTGAGATAACAATTCTTCTGAATGAAACAAAACTTAAGCTGAAAACTTACAGGCAGTCCTGAGTAATTTGTACAGCTAAGTTAATGAACAGATGCAATAAACTAAGCACCTCATTGTGGTGTAAAGGTCAGCTAACCAGGCTTGTAGATCATCAGTTGTGAGGTTAGTCCTCACTGGGTGACTGATACTCGTAGGTTTTTGCCAAAACTAAGCTATAATTATAAAATAACAGAGGCAACAAATAGTATAAGTTTACTTTAATTCCAGAAGAATTTTTTTTTTTTTTTTTAAATCTTTTGAATAGGAAATAAACAGTTATCAGTGCAGAGAAGGAAACTGTTGAACCAAGTTCAAATTCCAGCCTAGTCTGTTACATCCACTTCTGCACTAATACCCATGGGAAAAGCATGAATTCAGCTCGACTCCCTCCAGTTATGGGATTTCAAACCTTGAGTGGACATCAGTCTAGGAAAAGAGCAACTTAAAAATTCCAAACTGAAGAAACCAATGAGAAATCACTATTTTCCCTAGAAGTTATGGTAATTTCCAGATAAAGAGGAGTTGTGGCAAACCATGACCCTCTAGATCTTAAAGGGACATGGACATTTAAAATAAAAAAAATAAAAAAAAATAAAATAAAATTACCACCAGAAAAAAAAGAAAGAAAAAAAAAGCATCCCTCTTTTTGTTAAACATTTTCCACTTACAGGGCAAAAGTTGTCCGCCCACACAAATAATATAAGTGCCACACAGATGGCTTTATTGTTTTCAGCTGATAATAGAATTATTAAATCACAATTGTATTGAGTAAATAAAAATTCCAAACAGTGAAGTACAACCAGAAGTTGGATTCAGGATTCTTTAACTCTACAATTACTTGCCAACATGATTGGCTATTCATCATTATTTCAAGATCTGTGCATGTGTGAGTTTCAACTATTCTGAAATTATCAACTTAATCTCAAAACATTTAACACAAATAATGCTATTTTAGAAGTATAAAATAACATTGCATTGAATTTGAATCATGTGCTGGGTTTGTTTTGAAAAAGCTCAACTCAAATATATTGGTACCAGAAGCAGCCATGTTGGCTTAAAGTGGTTCATATTAATCTCCTGGGCAAGTTCCCCACCATCACTTATTTATTTATTTATTTTTTTTCTCTCTCTCTCTCTCTCTCTCTCTCAGATACATACACAGACAGACAATTAATATTTGTGAACTTGTAAAATCCTGGCTATACAATTTGTAGAAATATTTTCTAACCTTGTTTTAAAGCAGAGACATAAAGCAAATAAGAATACAAATTGCAGGAAAAATAGTGAATTGAATAATCTCTTGAAAAAGTCAAAGTGCTAAAAATATGTCGACACTTGGTAAAGGGCTTTCCGACGCTCTTAAGCATAAAACCAGTTTTTATTTCTGCCCTCAAGGATGAAAAGATGACACAGAGAAGTAGAAGAGAATCTATTCAAAAAACACACTTTAACTTTGCTTACACGCAAACACACACACACACACTTGACACAAGGCAGCAAAAGGAATGAGCACAGTTATGTGATCACATTGTTCCCGAGACAAGAGACTACGGCGGCGGCAGCAGCAGCAACGGCCCTTCCCACCTTCAAACCTCCTTCCTAACAGCAGCCAGGACTCTGCCAACGAGTCATCCTCGTCCTCTTAGTAATGCCACTGCTGCTGCCACCAACATCCCAAATTCTTCTTGTTTATGACAGCAGTAACAGCAGATTTGATAACCACCGCTTTAAGCCAGTCAGAAATCAATAACACAACCAACAAGAAGACACGATGAAAGCGTGCTGCATTGGGAAGGAGGGGGAAGGGAGAAAGAGAGAGAGAGAGAGAGATTATGGCTGATGTTACAACTACACAAAGCATGCCTTCACAATGCAAATGGCTTGCTACTACAACCAACCAACCAACCAACCAGGCAGGCAGCCCAGAAAATAATTGCACAACCCCCAGACATGATGCTTTCAAAACTGACAATCATAACAAGGACTTCTTTTTTCTCAATAGTACACAGCACATATGCAACCCTTTCACTCATTCATTACTTCCTTTGCACACATTATCACGTTTTGCCAACAGAATGGATTTGTTTTTTTGTTTTTTTTTGTTTGTTTTTTTTACCAAATAAAAATTCTGTGCACTTCTTCCTTAAAAGAAAAAAAGCAGTTAATTCCAGACTATTGCTTGGACTATTCACTTATCATATCTATCGTTTTTGTTTCAATGGAAGCACCTGCTTTGTTTGGTCACTAACATGGAATCCGGTTATTAATTGATTGATTGGTTATTTACAAACGGCATCATTTCTTAGAGATCTCCAGAATAGTCTATTACATTCTCTAAGCAAATAACGATACAAAAGACTGAAGTATAGCATTTTTTTCTCTTCAATATTCAAATCATTAAAAATAAGTTTGGGGATTAATATTTATAGTGTGGATCATGAAGTATGCATTCAAGCCCAAAAACAAAAAAAAAAAAACAACATCTGATCCTCAATTAAAAACATAAAATCTCTAGATTAATTGTCATGAATTTATTTCTTATAGTTTATCTTTAAGGTAAAACAAAATAAAAATAGATTAGCAAAAATTCTAAAACACTGACACATACAATGAAACCCAATTTTATTTGGTTGAAAAGTTTGAGTTTCTAAATAAATTTAATGTTCTACAAACCGCAAGAACTTTCATTTCAACCAGATAATTTGAAAATAGCTTCATATGAAGAAACTATGTTTACAGACATAATTGCTAAGTTTCTTTAAAATGCTAAAAGTATAAATTAGTAGAAAATTTTACAGAAGTACACGAATGGGGACAGGTGGTTTAGTTGGGGGTTGGGGTAAATTGTTTTTCTTGAATTATTCATTAAGTACCGATATTAATGTGCAAAAGAGAACAAGTAACTGAAAGAGTTTGTAAATAAAATTTTGTTTTTAAGTATTTTAACTTTAAAAAATTTTGTTGAAACAAATGAAGTTATAGCCAATATAGTTTTAACTGTAACATTCATCATTAATTTTATAGAAGTTATAGAACTTTCATATTTTGTACATTTCTGATATTTCACAAGAAATGAAAAAAAATCTCATTGTAAATGTCATAAGTTTAAAAACAGATGAAACCCAGATTTCTTATTAAAAAGAAAAAAAAAATCTTTGTTTAGAAAGACAAGAGGAAAAATTAAACACAATTAAAAAGACTTAAAAACTGAATAGTTATCGTGTAAAACATCAACAACTTGTCATATTCAAACAAGGTTTGTTTTCAGGGAGAAAAAAAAAAGTTAAAATAAAAGTGCAAGTGGAGAATAAAAAGCAAACAGAAAAGGATTAATTTGTTTTAAAAACATTTTCTTAAGAACAAAGTCAATAACTGTTGAGGGGAAAAAAAAAAAAAAAAAACTGACAAAATTAAATTCCTGACAAATTATGCTTCCTACAAAATAGGACAAAAACCATTTTAATAATGGGTGACAAGGCTTCTCAGAAACTTTCATGAAAAAAAAAGAAAAGAAAAAAATCAATCACCACTTCAACAATGTTAATATCTGCTCTTAAAAGTTATCAATTTAATGATGCAAAAATAAACTTCAAAGATACAAATAAAGGAGTCCAAGATAGAGGTATATAAAGGTTGGGGGTACATGGACACTTCCATGGATCTTTTGAATAAAGATGAGAAAGAAATCCAGAACAGATGGAAGTAATGTAAACTATTTGCACAAACAAGAAAATATAAGTTTTAAAAGGAAAATAAACATTTTTATTCTGTCAATAACAACATTACAGTGATTACAGTTTATATAAATTATATTACCAATCAAATTGCTCACAAAATTAAATGTTCAACTGTTGTTAAATTTTTGCAAAAAGTAAAAAATGCATTTTCTCACAAAATCATATGTACAATAACTATTTGTTTGATGAAACTTGCCTTATTTTCTGACCATTTACAATCCCCTGCCATTTTTTTTTTTTAACTGATTTTTCTCCTCCTCCACCACCAGAAATATTTTAGTTTGCCACTGCAAAACAACATTGAAAGTTAAACTAAAATCCAAAGGAGGGGAGCAGAACAGGTAGCAGCAAAAACAGAAACCTTATGAATGTATATTGGGTTAAAAATGCAGATGGCATCAAAGTAAAACAGTTTCTTTTTCCTCTAATCTCCAAAAATGCCAGATAAGCCTTGCAATCTCAAAGTCCAGAAGCAGTTCCCCATATCGTTAATATAAGTCACGAGATTGTATCCATCACCACCGGTGTAGCTTACAGTACCTGGTATTCCCCAGTAGTCACTCATAGAGTACTGACCAGACTCAACATTGTTTAACTTTGGTGATCAGACAAGAACAGGTGTTTCAACATGATATGGTCATAAATGTTCATCTAATCTACTGGCATTAGATATGTAAGAATCTGCCAACTTTGAATATTTTCATTTTATATTAACCAAATTGCAGAATTCATACAGGCAGAATATCACCACAAGTGACTATTTTTATTAAAACTTTCAGGAATATTGCAGCTTTTATATTACAACCACTTCTCACTTAATGACCGGGTTCTGTTCCAATGACCTGGTCATGAAACAAGCTGCTCACTAAGTGAAAAGTTGTACCTAACTGCTATTTCAGGCATAGGACACATGTAATCAGCTTGTGTGATAGCTTTAATGTCACCTTTGTACCATTTGTAACATTTCTAAGTGGTGTACTGAACAGTAAGCATAGTAAACAAATTTAAAAATCAGTTCTATTCTGTACATTACTTTGGTTTATCATACTCTAAGTATAAGTCAATTTCTATTCATCTATTGATTTATTTTCATTCATTTTAAAGAAAGAAAGTGAACACAAAGTTTTCATAAAAAATACAATACTGACTGGTTGGATTTTTTAAGTTTTATTTTATGAGATTTTATACTTGCTTGTTAAGTCTCTAAGTAGTTGTATTAAAAATATCACAAAACCTAAGAGTCAACAAAGTAGCAATAGAACTTAATATGATGACTAGAATGTATTAAAATCATAAATATCTTCACAAATAGTTTGTATTTTCATTCCTAGAAACACATAAGGAAATTCTAACATTGGCCTCAACCAGATAAGCTTTGAACCCTAGAACATGACCTCTTGATACCTTGAATGAGCAAAGTGTCATTTTCAACAATTATTATCAGGTTGTAGGTTAGCAGAAATTATAATAATAGGTGGGAATAATGTAACTTGACAAAGTTTTCATAATACATTTTACTAAATAAGATAACAGATTTACACATGCAACAAAAAATATCTATAACCTCTATGCAATTTTCCTACATCTTTTAGAGTTTGTAGCAGGTCTTCCCATACAACAGGTGGGTGCCAGCACCTAAATCCAAGATGTTATGAATATTGTCATACTTTCAAAGTAATTTCATGATACTACCATTTGGAAAGTTTTCATATGGATAATCCCAAGGAGGACGTAATCCAGAGAGCTCAATGTCAAATCAGAGCAATCATTAATTCAATTCAAATAGAAAACAGACAACCTTAAGGGTCCATTGGTTATAATTTATTTCCCCAGGTATATGGTTTTTACCTGGTTCATCAGACCGCACTTGCAAGGGTGAAAAAAAAAAAAAAAAATGTTTTAAATTTACATATTGTTTTTATATACTTTTGAGGGGTAGTTTTAAGTTGATGTAAGGAAATATAGAGAGAGGGGTAGGGGGAATATGACACACACACACATATATATATATATATATATATATATATATATATATAGCAAATAAGTTCATACATAGTGGTTGGGTAGGGGTACTAAGTACTGGACCTATAGCCAGTAGATGGCATCAATTTGGTTCTGAAATGTTAGATATGGACTTACCAGCTTGTATAATTTTAAATTAATAATAGAGTTTGATTCATAAATAAGAATCCTTATCTGATTGATTATCCATCAACAATTGTTTCTTTATTGAATATTTTAGGAAGGTACATTTCTCAGCAATTTTTATGATTTTAATCTTACCAGAAATTAAAAATGAAAATTACAATCAAGGCTGCCTCACTTTGGTTCATTATTGCAATGAGTAAAGTGTCACTATTTTCTGGCTATTTCTTTTAATGCAAATATGATCGTGGTCTGAGCAGTTCTTGAAACTACTTAATATACATGATTGGGCCTCCCACAGTATAGTGCTTGTTATGGTGTCAACTTTCCTTTTACCCAGTTTTGCCTCCACCTTTCCACCTGAAAAACCTTGATTTTTTTTTTTTTTTTTTTATTTGATTGTTTACATTGAATATCTTTCCTTTATTTTGATTAACAAAAATAAATAAATTAAAAACATGGTACATTTTGGTATTTTTATGCACATAAACGAAAATACTTTCAAAATTTTAATAGACCTCACCAAAATACTAAATCACATAACATCTTGGATTTTGGTACCAGAACCGCCCTTCCCCTCCTGCATATTACAGCATTTTGGATGATATGGGATTTATTCCTCTGAGATTTATTCCTTCTGTTTGAAGTTTTTGTAGCGTTGAATTGTTGGCCAGATGTCCTTCTCTCCCTATTTCTTAACTGGGCTTGAGATCAATTATGTCAACTACTATAATGCAGTTTTTTTTTTTTTTTTTTTTCAGGGGTTCTCAATCAATTGGGAACACCTCACCACCACCAGTGCTGAGTCAAGAGGATCTTTTACATTTTCTTGAGTTACAAAAAAAAATAAAAAAATTTTTTTTTGACTATAATGTCCATCAGAATCAATTTAAATATAATGGCATTCTATTGATCCTTTTGTTTATTGACATATGCTTCAATTTATTTAATAATTAGTTATAAATTGAAACAAATTATTGTATATGTAATTTAAAGTTTAAAAATTTCACCAACATTTTCCATTGCTATGAAATTTGTAATACTCCTCTATAAAAATAATCCATGTAAACGTACAAATATGGAATAGAATGAAGATTTTTTTTTATAATACATGCATACTATTTGGAATGGAAGGGGGAGAGATATTCTGACATATGGTTCATGGAGCAAAAAAAGGCTGACACACACCATCTTAAATAGACTGCTGTACCCAGATCTAACTGCCATGCTATTTACCCACAAATGGTAAGAGATGTGGGGGCATGCCTTTTTTAAGGGCATTAGTGTAAAGTGAAGCAACTTTGGTTAAAACCCAAATTCAGGTTGCTAATTTAATTTCCTGTGCTGTTATCTGCCATGCAACACTTCATCAATTCAATTGGCTGTGAGACATTATAGCAATATTTAGAAAATCATTAAGTATTCCTGTTTCATCTTCCACATAAATGATCACTGATAAGTTACTTGGTGAAATTAGCAGATTTTATTTCAGATACACATGTAAATTAAAAAAAAATAAAATAAAAATCTGGTGTGGAGGAGTTACAGACGCCATAAATAACACCAGGGCTTTTGGAAGAACTTCCTTTTTGAATAAGAAGCAGATACCTTTTCTTAAGAAAAAACAAAAACAAAATGCTTGTGTATACATTAGGAAAATAATGGTTTCAAAATCTCATGGAATTATGGTTGTTTTGAAAATATGAAGAGGAAAAAAAAAAAAAAATACAAGTGTAACCTTTTGAGGCCAAAGCTGTGGAAAGATTTAGAAAAAGTGCAATTAGTAAATACAGGTTGAGAATCCTTTATCCAAAATTCTTGGGACAAGAAGTGCTTCAGTTTTCATATTTTGGAATTCAGGCTATTTAATTTGTATATAGCATCTATAAAATTAAGCAGCTTGAGAATGGAACCCAAGCATAACCAGGATATCCCTTTACAGTTCATAACATATCTTATATATATGCCCTAAAAGTAGTTTTATAAAAAATTTAATAAATTTGTATACATACACCAGTCATGTAATGCTTACACAAATTTTTAAGTGGTGAAATTAAGATTTCACATAAAAATGTTTTGTACTTTCTGTACATGTATTTAAAAAAAAAAAAAAAAAAAAAAACCCCAACACCACAATCACAACTTACAAAAATATATAAATGCAGGACTTTGATATTTTGAATAATATCTTTACTGAGCACAAAACACCCGGGAAGCAATCCCTGAATGAAGGTGTTGCTGTGATGATCATTAACAAAAAAATGGTGCCAATGTAGGCTAGGGAACCGACACCTTTGAAACAGTTGTACCTCACCTAGGAATCTTCCCAGTGCTTTCTAAAATTTTCCATTTGTGGAAAATTATGTCAGCATCTGAAAAACTTTTGGAGTTCTGAGGTTTTCGGATAAAGAATACTCAACCTGTATCTCAAAAAACTATACTAATAATAGCACTACATTTGAATGCAAGTAAAATACATTTTCTGAACACTATATTGCAAAATCATTTTTTGGAGTCTTTTTTTTTTTTTATTTTTAAATCTTAAAGTTTAGAAACAGAATAAAAGTGGTTGTTTAATTGATAATCATCACCAAATATACAGTGAAAACTGAAACATCCAATATGTGTGCTTATCTGTTTGAAAAGGAGATATTGCTCATTTCTGGTTCCTTCTCAGTAAAATTACAAGACAACCTGCACTAAAATAGGTATAGTGTACACAGGTGTGAATTAAATCCACGTTTTTCTCAGTTATTAACATGACATTTTATAAAATTAAAACTACCTAATCTGTTACAGCTTGGCTTATTAAATATATACTTTTGACAATGTAAATAAAAATAACTAACATCTGTCTATATTTCTGAGATGAAGTATTGTAACTATTTACATTGTTCAAACTGATGACTTCATCTTTATTGCCATATTCATATTTCGGCTGTTGTACACTCCAGACTTCTTCAAGTGATATTTGGAAGAGGAATTAACTAAAACAAATATCCAGAAAAGTCGTGTCATGTAGAATTAGAACAATCTACTCCCATTAACTAAATAAAGGGGTTAGTTTGAAATTCCAGTTACCACCTAAAGAAGGCCGGAGTGTACAACAAACGTCTGAACACCTGCAAAGTTTTGAGGGACAACATACAGAGATGATTTCAGATGGATTCACTGTAAAGTTAATTAAAATAAGTTTATCAAATAAACATATAAGGCTGGTCAAAGTAAATCAAATATTATGATTGATTAAGGACTAAAAAGACTTAACAAACTGATCAAGCAAAGCAACATAGGCCAGAGAGCCATGTAAACATTTCCATTTACCAACAGAAACAAAATATTTATATCTTGTACAAGGATGGGAGTGTGCCACAAAGGAGTCAACTGTAGTCGGGATCATCGAATCAATGTGAACGATCTTTTCCTTAGTTGCATAGTATGAGCTTGACAAGGGCTACACACAGTTTTGAATTTTCTTTCTCCTAGACTGGTTACCACCCAAGGCTATAGAACCCAGTCTGTCCTATATACCCATAGCTTAGAGTTGGATTTCCTAAGGGTATTAGCACAGAAGTGAATGTAATGAACCACAGCACAATGTTTAATAAGTTAATCTTGAAGACTAATTTGGTTGTAGAATAAATTGAATTCCCAGATACCACACCACTATAGCCTTGTGCCAGATCAAACTATAGTACCTCCGAATTTTAAATAGATGTTCTTTTGAGAAAAATCCACCTGGAAAATGTTTATTCCAGCCACTCATTTTATCAAATATTGGGAAAATTTCCTCTCACCCCTTTAATTTAGGGACTACAAAGATTCTCAAACAAAGGCTTTCCTTACTAAAGATTATTTTTTTTTAAAATCCAACCACATGATCTATTTGAAACTAAAGTGTAAATACTTATGAAAGATGCTTTGCTGTGGCATAATGGTTAATAAGCTGGCCTAACAAATCATTACTATTGCATAGAGTTTGATCCTCACAGGGTGCTTCATATTTGCAGCCTTGTGCCAGACTAAGTCAAATAAAAACTATATCAGCACAAGGATGAAATTAATCTTTCTGATAGAAATAAATTCTATTAAAATCATTCAAATTAAATAATTGAAAATATTTTCTTCCTAAGTGTGTTTTCCTGCAAATGTTTCACAAATCCCCACTTCCCCATATATATATATATTATATAAAATAATGTACTTCTGTTGTAATAGAATGACCCACACTCCCTATCACCTATGCGGACTGACTATATCAGTAGATATATATACCTGGACTTGCTTTGGGAATTACTAACCTATCAACTGATACCCTGTCTTTCAGTAGTGTATTCTCTTTTACAATAAACCTCTCTTTCTTTCATCTACATGTATTTTACTGTTCCTTCACTCAAGTACCACCTTTATCTGTTTGTAACCTCTTTAAGGATACAACAACTTCATATGAAAAGTTTGTTTAACCTCAAGAAAATTACAAGTATGCTCAATTGGAAACATTTCATCAGAAAATTGACATTACATAGATTCAGCCCACTTGTTACAAATGAGCAGACCAGATTCTTGAGTTAACTGCAGACTTTACTTTTTCAATAACATCCACCTTTTGTCTAATGAGTTTGTCCAAAGTAGTCTATGATATTTAAAGCATTTAAGTAAACAATTCTTTCAAACAAACTCACTTGATTCCTGACAACAGTGACAATAAACAGATCGTTTTTAAAATTATTGCATTTAATAAAAAAAAAAAAAAAAAAAATACCACCCTAAAATTTTAGAGTCTGCTCATATTTGTTGCTAAATAAGTTACTGATTATGCAAATAATGAAAAGGAACAATTGTCAAGTTGAACTTGCATATTTTGTATTTACTGAGGTTTTAAGTGAGAATGTTTTGAAAATTCAATTTCTTACAATGAAAATTGATCACATCATTAATCTGATTTTGCGTAGGAATACAAATTTTATTTTTTAACTTACCATATATACTTGCGTATCATGTGACTTTTGAAAAGCTAATTTTAAGGGGGTTGCATCATACCTGAGATATAAAATTAGCATATTTACTGCTGATCCTGGCTATGCCATTGACCAAACTATATATCCATTTACTGTAGTCAAAAAGTACAGCTGTATTTAAAATAAACATGATTTTGATAAAACTTACATTTTACTTAACTGTATCCAATAATAATGCATGTAATATTCACACATTAGTATCGTATTATAAATTACCAACATAGCAAATATACATCTTTTCCATTGTTTACGTTTATAAGATGATGTTTAGCTGTTTCTCGTTCGATTATTTATAGCTGTACATATTTATGCAATGATTATAATGTTACTAATGATACTTTTATCATTCTCTTACTTTTTTTTTTTAGCTTATTTAACTAGAAGATTGGATAAAGAGATAGAAGAAAATCTGGACTCTAAAAGAAAAAATATCACAATACAGGAGATATATAATAAAATTATTTTTATAAGTGAAAATTTGCGGGTCACATGATACGCAAGATTGTGTGTTACATGAGTATATACAGTATTTCAGAAGGAAAAAAGTGTATATTTAAACATTTTTCTCTTATCTTTGGCTTAAGCTAACAGGAAGAAAAAAATCATTTTCTTGAGATTGTTCAATATCAAATTGCTTAAGTTGTTTTAAACCTGACTTTTAATGAATATTTTATTCTTAAATCTATTTGCTGATTATCAAGTAAAAATTTAATTTGCTCCACAAATTTGTAGTAAAGGTAAACATGCAATTTTTATCAATATTATTTGTGATTTTTATACTTTAAATTAGTTTAAGCTATGTTATTAAAGATTTTAAAATAAGATGTTGGGCTCCAGCCTAACTTTTTCCACCATCATCCTGGAACCACCCCTAAATACAGCCATAATTGTCCTCAAAAATGTTTAAACCATCTCAAAATCATATTTTTTTTTCAATTTATCATTTGCAGCTATTAGAAAAATAATAAAAACATTAAAATGTTCAGAAAATAATTTTTTTTTTTAAAAATAAAGCTAAAATATTAAGCTTTAAAAATGAATAAATACAAAAACAAATTAGTAAAGTTTTACTGTAAATTTTATAAAAATAATATCTTGTATCATTTTATTTGACTTTAATTGTGTTCTAGACATTCAATTTCTATATGAAAAATATTAACATATTTCAACTATTCACAATTAAAACTTTTAAAGCGATTGAAAAATAATTTTCTTGTGTCATGATTAAGTTTTCCATATTTGTTTGTCATTCTTTAAAATCTCCCTTGGCTTTTCAATTTAGTTTATGATAAGCAGAAAACATAACACATTAATGTGGTTTCTTAACAATCTACCTTTTTAACCTCTAACATACTGGAAGTGATTTTGCTTGCAAAACAAACATATCATCCTGCCACTGCAAGCGACTCAGATGAATGGATAGTAGCATGATTGAATTTTGCAGTTGTGTTGTCATATCCTACTATGGTAACAGGAAATGACCATGACTGAAATTAAGTAGTGCAGTAGAGGAGCCTTTAAAAAAAAAAAACAATGCAGTGGAAAGGGAAGTGTGAATAAGGCATCAAGAATTAATGGTTAACCAAAAACAGACAAAAAATTTTTTTTTTTAAAAATGTAATTTTCTTGCTTTGTTTATGAACACAAACCTATTTCTTACAATAACATTGTCATATTTTTCTTTTCACATTTAGAGATAACAAAAACCTTCATTTTTCATTCTGGTCTCATTTACCAGTTTAAAAAGAAATACTTAAGTTTTGCTTATTTTTGTTTTTGTATGTGCATGCTCCATTTATTAAAACTATTGGTAAGAATTTTTTTTATTTTAAAAGAATTAGTTGCTTTTAAAATAAATACAACATTAGTTTAATTAAAAATATTCTGTCATTCTGACATTGTCCCTGAAATCCTAACCAGTTATCTCAAACAAACATCCTATTGTCACTTTCCCAACATTAATCTTGAACCTTGAAGGGGATAGTGACCCACTCATATGGAGTGAGCAGAGCCTCAGGGATGCTTGACAGTAGTCAACACACAGGGTTAGATGTACAAAGGCCCAGTTATAATGATATAAAAAACCAAAGAAGACCTGAGAGAAGGCTCCATTAATGATTATTGGAATTACATGTGGAAAAAAACTAAGAAAATTAATTTGAGAAATATGTTGAGGAGATCTTAAAGAATTAAACCTAAATACTAAGCTGGGTATGATCTACTATACCCATCAACTACACTCACTAATTTAGGTAAAAAAGATTACCAGTAATAAATTAGTTCCAAGCCAGAAAAAACATCTGTAAAAACACTTAAGATAAAGACCCATCAATCATATTGGGATGGTTTCTTAGGCAGAATAATTTCAAAGAAAGGGCTTTCCAAAAAGCTTACTCAAAGCCAACCAACGAACCTTGTGGTTTGTTTATATAAAGGCATTCACTAGTTGCCTTATCGGAGGATTAGTTTTTGGGAAGCAGGTTATCAGAACTCAGTCAGGTGGTTAGCCGACTGTGCTTTCTGGAGCAAAAGAGATCTTTGGAGAATATAAATTAATGATCAAATCATACCAATACATCATGGGTGATACCACCAGGTTGAGCTGTGTGTGTGTGTGTGTGTGTGTGTGTGTGTGTAGGACATATTTCAATAGTCCTACTGCAGCGAGCAGAAAGAAAAGACACAAGATATATAAGAGAGCAAATTATATCAACTGTCATAAGGTCAAACCACTAGATTATCCCCCAACCTTTGAAAAGGTGAAACAATGAGCAAACACATACACAACTGTCATTCTATCATAGTTGTAAAAGAGCAATTCAAAATTTAGACTACTACATACTGCTGTCAATCATTAGAACTGGGGAAAGAGAATTGCTAATTTCAGGCCCCTATTCAACCAAAAACTAAAATAAATTCTATTTTGTTCAAATCTTAAGACATTCTGGTCTTCTTATTCCAAAGCTACAATTAATCTTGGGAATCCATCAATTTTAGTTTTGTGTGATAGGTTGCTGCCTCATGCTTGCAATATTTTAAACCTTTGGGATTTCTTCAGATTATATCTAAGCAACAGAATAGAAGCATCTCCTGTCCAGGATGTCATCAAAACAATCAACCCATCCCTGGTATAGTGTTAAACTTCAAGAAATAGCAATTCCATATTTGTGGACAATGCTGTTAATGAGCAAACAGTAAGATTTTGGCTTACAAATATTTCCAAGTGCAGATTTCCATATAGAAAATAATCCAAAATCTTCAATTTTGCAGAAAGCTTCATGATTTTGTTTTTCATAATTCAAGATGTGAACAATGTAGATCATTATAAAATATATAAATTCAATTTTTGGGGACAATGCTGGTCAATATTGATTCAACACTGAGACTGATTTCAGATGTGAAATCAACCAAAACTATCAATCGACCAATCAAGATTTGAAGATTACAATGAAAAATGATTAAAACACTTGAGAGAAAATGAAAAAAAATTGCCAAATCATTAAAGAGTGACTTACAAAAAAAAAAAAGTAAAAGAAAAAAAGAACATGAAATGCTAAAGAAAGATAAACTTAGATCGATGAAAGCATGTACTTCTACCAATGTGTTAAATTGTATTGAATTAATAGGTTTATTGCATTGTAATATCTAATGCATTTTGTTTAATAAGTGAAGATATGCACAACAATTTACAAAGTAAGGTTTGGTTGGAAGAGGAATTATCTGATACATTTTAGCTTCTTTAAAAGTGGCCAAACAATTGCAATATTAAGACTAAGTTAAAATAATGCATTCAAAATTTTGTGAGACAGGAGTCATTTGATATTAAAAAAATTGCAAACAATTGCACAAACATGTAGATTCATTTCAAATATTGCATTCAGAATTCAGTTTAATGGAAGATTTGCTAAATCTTCTTTAAAGTGGCCAAAGAGTGGCACAAATAATGTACTTAAAACTCAGTTTTGTGAATAGAAATAATGTCTTAAATCACTTGTAAATAGACTTTATTTTATGCTTGCTATTCATCCTACCATGCTCCTAACTCTTTTTTGGCAAACATCGACAAATGTGCCTGCAATAAAACAGTGTGAAAAGGACCATTTTTCTCCTGACACCACTATTATTTCAACTACCTTCATTCCGTGGCAATATTTATTGCTTTTAAAAATATTTCTTGTTTTAAAAAGCAATGACTGGAATTGGAATACAACTTAAAACACATGAAAAAAATGAATTTATACTTTTGTTCTTGAGAATTTACAACAAAAATATTAATTGCTATTTGTTAGATTGTTTATTTACAAGAATAATTTAATTTTATATTTACAACATTCTAAAGATTAATACAATTAGAACTAATGAAATGCAACTCATCTAGATCATTTCCTTAAAAGGGCATAAACATTTTCATCATGTATTTACTTTTTGGAATAAAGAATCCTTTCAGAAAGGAATCAACAACTTGTCACCAATGTAAAATAAATGTACAGAGGCCGAGAGCAGACAGGATATTTTGATTACATATTTTTTAAATTTTATCTTAAATAAATCAACAAATTTATCAGGAACAACCTCGTATGCCAAAAGGTGTAGAAGTAAGGTGAAAATTACAGGTAGACAACAAATATCAAGAGCAAAAAAAAGTTTGAAGATAAGATATTGTGATTGCTTACCTTTGAGGTTGGGGGAAAGGAGGGTGTCAAGGCTGAGGGGTTCATCCCCATACCAAAAGATCCACAATTCCTTACTGTAGGCTAAATGATCAGTCAAGCGCTGCTCTGGATTGCGCAGCACTCTTCTCCAGACACACAAGATGTCTGCCTGGATGCACCTCGAGTAGGAGTCTAACACTGGATCATCCAGTGGTTCCACAATCACATTGTCTGCGTTCAACTTACGCCATTTTATACCACAGAGGTCAGTCTGTAAATAACACACAAACAAATTTTTATAAATGTAAATAGAAAAAACAAAAAAAATTCATGTTTTCCATAATTGTAAATTATTCAAAATAATTTTCCTTATCAAGTCTGATTGATCTTCCTAAGAACCCAATTCATTTCTTAGCTTCTTTAAAAAAAAAAAAAATTTAGTCAGTTTGAAGATTAATTTATCCATAATGTTCATTTTTATTTTGATTAACATATACTCCAACCATCATCAGATAACACAGCACAGGAGTAGTAATTTAACACTTTCACTGCAGCAATGTTTTTGGAAAAATAGGAAATTGTCATTTTCTGTAAATAAATGACTAAAAATGATGATGGCGATTTCTTACAGATGCCACCATTTTGCTTATGATCAAATACTCTGCTATACAGAATAAGCTAAATGTATAATAAAAACACATCACAAAACAGGTCACATTGTCCACTGACATACGCCTATGATGGTTTAAAAATAGCGCTAGTTAGTTTATAGTACAAATGTTAGGGGTTGACATCAGTGTCTTCAAAACATATATACATGTTGACAGCAAGTAATATAAGTTCCATAAAGATATATACGTATGCCCACAGCAGCATAAGTATTAAGCAGTGGTCATTTCTTGCTCATAGTGACTATTCCATGAATTGTTCAGACTAATATTCTCATTCCCATTAGTTCTTTTGGCTAATAAGGCATCATTATCATTATACTATTAATTTAAGAAATTTACTCTAGTTTAACCCTTTAACATTTAACACACCCAAACACACCCCATACGTATCGACTCTCAAAGTCTCACTGTTTGCATGATTTCCTGTGTTATTTGCAATGATGTCTTATATTGTGGTAGAGTATACATGCAGCAGGTCGAACACTGAGAGCTAATATCTACAGGGTGGGTTGAATGCTAAAGTGTTAAGGTATATTCTATGAAGCTAGAATGTTCAGTTATTAAATAATAAAAAAAAATGTTTTGCATCTTATCTGTTATTAGTTTATTTACTGCTAAATAAAAAAACTAAAGTGAACATTCTCTAAATGTGCTAATCCCATAATTTTTGCCAGGGGTTGTACAGCAAAGATGGCAATATTAGCCTGAACAATTTGTGGAAATTTAATAAAATTTCAGACCAAAGAATACATCTGACTAAAATTAGTGGTAAAACCAACAAGGATAAGAATGTTAGAACAACTTGTCATCATATTAGATTTTCATATTACTGCTAAATTATAATTGATAATAAGATCAACATTTTTAATATAACACCTTTTATCATCTTTATAAAATCATCATTCAAAGCAGAACCATGAGGTTAAAAAAAAAAAAAAAAAAAAAAAAAAAAGACTCAGTAGAACCCAAAATTTAGAAGACAGTAAGGTAAGTTGATGAAAAGGTGAATAATTAGAGGAAGACAAGTATTTCACACTATTTTGCTTTTATCACTGGAGCAGTAACAAATTGGATTAGAGTGTTTCAACTTTTTCAACATAATCCCACCTCTGGGCAGAGTTTAGTCTAGATTGAAAATGCCATTAATCATTAACTTTCTGCACTAATTTCAGGTTAATTTCTGTTGTAATTAAGACAGAAAAGGCTAATCAAACAGAAGTCTGAAATTCTCTAAATGTTCTAAAAGGTCTATCAGTTAATAATGCAACTTGAAAAATTTTTAAATGCTCAATTTCTTTTAAAAGGATATGTGCAAAGAAAACATTTTATTTTTAGTGGTGATTTGAATAACAGCTCAGGATGAGAAAAAACTAGAGAGCTGAGTTCAAATTTCAGTCAGGCTTCCTACATTCACTTCAGCAAATACACTTGGGCAATTGCTAATCGAAAAAGAGGCAAATTGCCTAAATGTGTCAGATCTTCCCCACCAACACACATTGGATCAACATGGTAGAGTAAATGGCTCATTTGTCCCCCATGAATCTGGAGAAGGCTTATGTTCAACAAAAGGACCCTCATAAAATGAGAAGAAGGGCATAATCAGAACCCATGGAATCATCGGAACACAAGTCTAAACAAAACACATTTTGGTAAACAAATAAGTAAAATCATTTTTTTTTTTTTTAAACAAAAACTGACAAGGAGCTCTTAGTTTCAAAATAATTTCAGCAGAAAATATAAAATACAGGTAATCTCTTCAATGACAGATAAAAGCATGTGACAAAAAATAGGGAATGTATTTTCAACATTTTGACTAATTTATAAAATATTTGTTAAGGTTTAAAAAATGCCATTTTAAAACCTGATCAATAGATAATTTAAATGAAAATTCTTTTCTCCCATTATTACTGAAGGGAGATCTAGAAAACAGTTTTAATGTCAAATGATTTCTTTAACACTTCAGTATAAGTAATCACCTTAAAACTAAAAATGGACACAACATCCAATAGCAAATGGCCATATTTACTTGGCATGTAAATTCATCTCATTATTTATGAATAGATAAAGATGTTTTTCACAAAAGTATATCTTCTAATCCATGAATGTCAATGTGCTTTCACTGGGGATCAAATGATCTTCTGGCATTATTAAAATCAAACAAAATGTCAATAGACTAACTACACTAGAAGACAACTAAATAAAGACCATTCTTAAAAGCAAAAACAATAAGTATCAAATTATTTGATCTGATGAAAATAGTCACTATATGTGGACTATTGTCATCATCTTTGTTGCAATTGTCACATTTCGGCTTTTGTGCCATCTGACCTACATCAGATTCTCATTGATCCAGGTAACCTACAGGTAATTTCAAAAAGAAATTTTATTTAATCCATGGATTGTTCTTGTTCTGCTGCCCATGTCTAGAATAATCTACCCCCTGTAGATTAAATAGAGGGACCCAATTCCAAATTACCTGTAGATTACTCAGATCAACAAGTAATCCAACGATGGCTGGAGTGTACAAAAGTCAAAATGTGATAGCAAAGATGAGGACAATAGTCTGCACTTAAATAATGATAACTTCTCATTCCAGAAATTCAGATAGAAAAAAAATCAATCATGTAAACAATCATTTAAAAAAAATCTTAAGCTGTTAAAAATGAATGTATTTCTCCATTCAAAATTCTTAAGTAATGGGCAAACAGTAGACATTCTGACAGAAGTTAGTAAAGGAAAGTGGTTTGTTCGTTTTCTTGTTTAATGACATCAGCCTCTAAAGGAAAGCGAGAAGAAAGGACTATCAATTGTAAGAAGACAGAATTTATGGTTGTTATCAAAATGGAAGAACCCATAATGTGAACTACAAATTGGAGACACTATAATCGAACAAGTACAAAATTTTAAATATCTAGGAAGATGGAAAAATAAATCTGACAGAAAAGAAAAATGCAACACCAAAATCTTGAAGGCACAGTGAACAGCCAAAGATGCCTTTGAAAAGTTAAAGTATTAAAAAACAGGAAAATTTTGTTAGGAACAAAGAAAAGAGTACCGGACTGTTATGTAGTACCAGACCTCATAGATGACTGTGAATACTGAGTAATCTCCTCAGAGATGAAGAAAAGACTTGAAGTAGCAGAAACATGGTTTTACAGGATGCTGAACATGTGAGCAATGACAAAGTTTTTAGGAAAATGGAAACAAAAAGACATGTAGAATGAGAAAGAAACAATTGAAACTTCTAAGGTACATAACAAAAGAGGGCTTGGAAAATTTAACCGTCACAGAACATATCAACGGCAATAACAATAGAAGAAAGCAACGATTAACCTACCAGGCTTGTGTAAATGGTTGGCAGGACAGATAGCAAAAAGACAAACATTGGTAAGTGATACAAAGGACAAGAAATTGTGGAGAGTCACGATCGCCCACATCTTGAAAGGATACGGCACATAGAAGAATGGACAAACTTACAATAAAAGTATATTTCTTCACAAAGCTGAAATGTGACACAAGGTTGCGTTTAATGGATGGAGACAAATTATTCAGTCTTTTGGAATGACTTGGCTATCAATTTGTACCCAACAACCTCAAGGAGGAGGTATAGACCTCCTGGAACAAAATATAGACTTTATTTTGTTGCAAACAAACCAAAGTGCATAACATTGTGAACGATTTCATGGAGAGAAGCAACCACCACATGTAGAGCACACATCAGTTTTAAGAAAATTTTAACACTTAGCCACTTCATTATTACAATACTTCCTCAATTATCTGTACTTTGACGTTTCAGACGCTGATTACCCAAATGTCAAATGAAGAGAAAAATTTAAATCATTCAAACATTTTTCAATTATCTTAACTGGAATCATTCTGATATTAATCTCAGACAAGCACTTTAAGAATTTAGAGAACCATACTCGACATTTGATAAAAAATATGGACAAAATCAACTAATTTGTGTTAATTTCCTCATTGTTTTTATACAATGAACATATGACGAAGCAACTAGGAGGATATTGTTGGTACCAGAAAATGTTAAAGAAGAGGGTAATGATAATATTTCTCATGTTCAACAGCCCCAATGCCCAATTTTAAACACCAAAATAATGATTACATTTGACAAACATTTAAATTGGTTACACTTCAATTTCGCTTGGGGGGGGGTGAAGAAAAAGAAAGGAGGCCAGCTGGAAACAGACAAAAATTGATGCACTTTATCATCAAAAATAAATTGAACAAGAACAAAATATTTGAAAATGTCATTTGATGAGATAAAATGCTAAATTTCTTTCGGAAAACGACTTGTCTTTCACCCCCAATTAATTTAGGTATTCAATTATCTGGAACTTTGAATTATCCAAACATTTTTTTTTCAATCCTCATCTCAAGGTGTCTGGATAATTCACACATATATTTTTTAGGGATGACAGAGATCTTCATTTTGCCACCCACACTTTCAGTTTGTAATTGTCATAGCAACCAGTGTGACAATCTCCTTTGATGCATAAAGTGGTGGCGTTAACATAATGTCAAGGATGAGCTGAATATTTTCACTGTTTACAACACACTGAACATTATCTAAAACACAATAGGCTCCACCATCTTGAATTTTTTTCTTTGAAATAGACACTTTGATATGAAAACACTAGTGGTGAAGTATTGTGTCATAAATGAATCAGCTTATTAAATACCACCAAGAAATACAATATGTATTATTTCATGTTATTTTCCAAGATATTAATTTATCTATGTAGAAACAAGAGTTAACAGATGGTGAAATACAAGCTAGCCATGTGTAAGATCTTAACATCTCTCTTGCTGTTTAAAATTATTATCATTTCCAGCGAGGTTTTTTTTTTTTTTGATGTCTTAGTTGATGGGGTCAAAAATACCAAGAATGCCGTAAGCGTGTTCCCATTTTACAATAATGTAAAATGTTCTCAACATATTGAAAGCAAAGACCATGTGCTATATCTCAAATTTTTGTTAAGTGCAGGTTGTGTAACAGTAGAGTTGGCAAACCAAGTTCAAATCCTCACATAGTCTAATGCATTCACATTTTCTTTGAGAAAGGAAGGCATGGAAATACACTAGGCTATCTAACATTGTCTAGAAGGACTATCTTGAATCCAAAACTACAGAGAAAGCAAGATAAAAACCACTACATTATCTTTCCTAATAATTAATGTCTATAGGGAATAAGGAAATGGCATCTGTGGAGAGCCATGATTGCCTATATCCTAAAGGGACACGACACGAGTCAGTCTATTCTAAAAGAGCCAAATGTTATAAACATATTGACCGACCATATGAAAAACTTCCAACATTTAATAATTATATATAAGATTTAAAATAAACAAGTATGACATTTTGGTATTTGCCCATGACAGAAAGGCTAAGAAAGTATCAGTTTTCATAGTATGTTGCAATGTTTATAAAATAAGGAGTAACTGACTAGGCAAAATGACAAAGAAAAGGAACATTGTCATGCACTGACCCCAAACTGCAGAAGGTCTGATTTCCTTGAAAGTCAGCATTTGAAATACAAGTATTTACCTAGGTTTGAAGAGTGAACACAGGCAGTAGTTGGAAATACACATATTGGGCTATGAACTCTTTTATAGACTCCCCACTTCACCTCCCAAAGATCTTCTCTATTGAGACATTTTGTCAATTAAATTTTGTATTATTATAAGTTCTAATTTAAAATGCAACTAACTATTATGTACACTTCTTTAATAGAAAAACAAATTAAAACATTCCATTTGTTATTTTTTATCTAAACTCCATGATTTTTTTTTTTTTTTCTTTATCAACAGCCTTGTTAAATACAAATCATACTAAATAAGTGAAAGGTTAAGGATAACACTAGAAGCTATTTTAACACACAGGTAACACCAGTTAATCTGCTTAAATCTCTTTCAGGAAAAAGTGAGGAGATAATATTCCATATCGCTTGGGATCATGTGATAAGAAATTGCCAAGTTATTTATGTACAACAGATTTTACAAGCATAATAAAATCATTTCTTACAGATCTATATTCAGCATTTAAAATAATTAACTATGAACACAGCAGTTAACTTCTTTTTTTACCCTGGTAAAGGAACGCTGAAAACAACTCTTCCAGTTTCATTGAACTTCTACATTAAAAGAAATATGAGTAAAACTTATGGTACTAGTAATATGTAAATAGAATAAGCTGAAAGTATTTTCTGCAAACCTATTCATGTTGGTAAATTTAAAATAGTCATTTTTTTTTTTTTTTTAAATCTCTTTCATCCAAAGGACATATAGTCTTAAAAACATAAGAGTCTAGTATACTTCTATTCACTGTGGATATTCTGTACAAAACAACATATGGCAAATAGAATTCTTTTTAATATTTCCAGATATTCTTTTATCACAATCACTCATTGAATTGAAAAATATCTCTTGGGAAACCTTGGTTAAGAAAGTTTACTTTAACCAGATGTTTGCCTACACTTTCAAAATAAGAACACTGTTTTTATTTCAATGCCAACCGTGATAATAATTTTCATAAAATGAATATGTATTATCATTTTCTACTCTCAGCCCAGACACTATGACAATGTATGAGAAACTCAAAACCAAAGCAGTCAAAGTCCCTTAAAGGATATGTGTGTGCGCATATATATATATATATATATATATATATATGTATGTGTATGTGTGTGTGTGAAAATATATAGAAAATAGGAAGGAACTGGTTGGGTAAATAATCCAAAGTCCCTTAGTATTTTAGTTATTATTTTTTAAAAATAGTGCTCGATACAAA
The DNA here is from genome assembly GCA_903632075.3 of Acanthosepion pharaonis. Classification (NCBI taxonomy): domain Eukaryota; kingdom Metazoa; phylum Mollusca; class Cephalopoda; order Sepiida; family Sepiidae; genus Acanthosepion; species Acanthosepion pharaonis. The sequence continues at coordinate 159,234 of CAHIKZ030002642.1, forward strand.
AGTAGAGTATAAATATAATTATTTATTTAAAAATATGATTCCAAATCGCTACATCGCAAGGCCAAATTTTTAAAAATTTCGCTTGAAGATGGAACGGAGCCCATTTTAATTTCAACTCAATTTAATTTAAAGGATTATATTGAAGTTTTCGGCTCTTGTTTTGAAGCATGAGACCTCTTATGTAGCGATCTGGAATCATATTTTTAAATAAATAATTATATATATATATATATATTCTGCAACTTCTATGAGTCCACCCATCTGTCACACTCTCTAAAATAGAGATACATTCACCGAATGAAACTAAATTTGGGGAAGAAGTGCAAACAGGTAAGGAGGTACAAAGTACAGTTGGTTTTACTAGGATGCATAGCTTAGCACAGTAAATTTTCATTTAATAAAAATGCAATATTGTTTTTTGCATATCTTCTTTTTATATATAAGTTTTTATACATACAAGAATCCAGTTTCCACTTAGCCCCGTGTTTGCAAGAGGTATAAACAAATCACAAGGCCAAAAACTTCAAAAAGTTGGAATTTGGTTCCAGAAAGAAATACTTATGCATGGCCAGTTGTATGTCGCATGCTCAAGAGTAAGAAATCCTAAGAATTTATTCTTCAGTGTTAAAAAGAAATTTTCTTAAAAACTATTGTTTGCCACAAATTCCTATAAAATTAAATTTAAGAAATTATTTAAACTCGAACTAGGTTTTTTTTGTCAAAGTATTTTCCCAAACAAATCAGCTTATTCAAATTTCATTGATTGGTTTGCAAAATTAAATGAAACAGAATTTGTAAATCTCAAAAAAAAAAAAAAAAAAAAAAAAAAAAAAGTCTTCAACAATACTAAATACAGTGAGGATTTCAACATGCAACCTTGTTGCAAAAAAAAAATTCTAGCAAATGAAAATTATGAACTCCTTTGTCAATAGGTACATGCTAAACAAATTTTGGTAAATCATTCTACAAAAAAGATTTAAGTCTTCTTAACAAAATACATGGATACACTGAAAGAAAAGAGGGGATGTGGCAAGATTTTAACTACTGAGGTGTTACTATATAAAGAGACTGACAATTACAAATCTACCAATCTAAGTAAATAGTAAAATAAACAATTATCTATAACATCAGCCAGAAGGACCAAGTCTAATGTATTAGTCATTTACTGTAATATTTTTTCCAAGTTGCAAAACTTTAATTGTAACTTTGCCTAACTGTTATAACAAATAGCAAATGTTTATTTCTAGTATCAAACCTTTTTAACAAGTCTGAAATTACTTCTAAAACAAATTTTTTTTCAAAATATGAACTACTAACAAAACTCAAACTTAGAAATATTTGCTTAATGGCATACCAACTACTTATGGTTCATTTAATGCCAAAATTGAATTTTCTTGGGAGTATTTGTAATCTCTTTTACAAAAATGCATTGCTGGTATTTTTGCTATAAAAATGTATTTTTATACTTTGATAGTATTTTGACACCAGTTTGGGGGTTATCTATTTTGCCCATAGTCGGGACCCTGACAGGTGCTACCACCCCAGGTCAGATTGGACCTGGGAGCAACAGCAATTAAAAAGTGGTTCCATGCTCCTCAAAACCTCCCCGACCAGAGGCCTTGCTGCCGGATGTAGTTTATTGTCATACCCAGGATGGGTTTAGAAATGGACATGTGCTTCAAAAACATCCAAGTCTAGTACAAGACTATGCAGCATCAACATTCTGTTAAAAAAAAAAAAAAAAAAAAAAAAAACATGGCAAATATAACTTGATTTAATTTATTAATAACTTTTATATACAGTTTCATCACTTTCCCCCACAGAACTTTGAGTAGCTTCTTGTAGAACTGGGGAGTAGCTTCTTGTAAAACTGGGGAGAAGCATACCCACCCCCAACCCACCAAGGATCAAAACTGCAGTCAAAGGGGATCAACAAAGATTACTGAACATTTCAGTACAAACACAGAATGCATGATTAGAAAACAACAGCTATGGCCAGCTCTGTCAACATGGAATCTTTTTATATATATATATATTTCCAGATGTTGAGGATTCTAACTTTGTCTTGTGTGGTCATAAGGGTCAATAAGAGCTAATCTCAGGAAATAATAATGTATGATTATATATAATGTGTGTGTGTGTATATATATATATATATATATATATATATATATATATATATATATATATATATATATATATATATAGAGAGAGAGAGAGAGAGAGAGACACACAGGCATGTGACCTATATAAATATAAAATGGAACATTAAACCAGTAAAATGTCAGTATGAGCCATAATTAAAACAGTTGGCAACTAAGCTTGACATTTGTGGAAATGCTATCAACCAAAACATCAAACTTATAATTGAATAATTTTTAATACGAACATTTTTGACAGATAAAAACAAGGAAGCTGTTAACAAACTGGTTAAGTAAATGAGAAAATTTAAATAAAATTCCTCTGGTACAAATAATTTGACAAATTCAAACTTCAATGCCTATTTTTGATAGATTTCAAAATGTTACTTGTCAAAATAATTAATAGTCGAGTATACCAATTGCCGGTTTTCTTTTAAATGCCACGTCCCTCCAGAATATAAGTGATCATGGCTCTCCACAGATTTCTTTTTCCTTATTATGTCAATTGCCATCACATTTGAAAAGACAGTAGAGTGGTTTTCCACTGTCTTGAATTCAGAGTTTTCTTCTCTTACAGTGATTGCCACCCAAGGCTAGAGAGGCCATTCTACCTTGCTACTTAACTCACTGCTGAGAAGTAGAAGAGATAGGTTCTTGTTTTTCACAAGGGTATCTGTACAAGCATGAACACAACATAGTAGGCTGGAATTTGAACTCTGCATGCTTATTTCACTTTCTATGCTAAAAGATTGTGAATACAAACAGATCATAAACGATCATACTGGCCAATAGAACACAAATTCTAATAAAATATGACCAAGTTTTGGCTTCTAGTTTAAAAACAAAAGATAAAACTTACTGGAAATATACTTTCCAGGTATTTTATGTTTCCATCATTTTTTTTTTTTTTTTAATTTCAAGATGGTGCTTGTAAAGCTATAGACTATTTTCTTGAAATATAAACGGGTATCTTTATTAGAAAAAAAAAAAAAAAAAAGTTATAAGATGGATATATTTGATGAGTGTTCAGCTCCAAGATGGTTTTCTTTACAATAACAGTGTGTATATATTTGGATTCCAGCATGACGAGATAACTGCCCCCGCCTCCTGTCCCATTTGCATTTCAGTGATGAATGAGGATATGGTAAAGAGAACCCAAAAAGCCTTAGATGATAAGAGTGAAGAAAAAAAAAATGACACAAACCACTAATCTAATCTAATCTGGATCATGTAATCAGTCAATTAAGTGCTATTACTTGATACACACTTGGGCAATCATGCCACTTTGGATTCATCACTGACAAGACAAATTTCTCATGATAGTCTGACATTCCTTTCTGTAATAAACTGGTTGCCAACCAAGGCTATATAGACTAGTCTGTCCTGCTATTTAACCCATAGCTGGAGGAAGATGCATTCATACCTTTCCAAAGGTTATTTGAGTGTAGGTGAATGTAACAAACCAGACTGGGATTTGAACACAGTTTTCCGATTTCTCATTCAGAGACATTACCCACTAAATCACTATGTAGTGCAACAGCTAAAACAGGTGAAAATCTATTAATTCACTTGGCATTATTGCCACTGATAAAAATGAAAGTATCATGTGCAATGACAAGAGCAAAATATTTGCAGAAGAGTTTTCAGTTGAACTGATAGCGCAAACCACAACATGAACTGACAATCAGCAATAATGATCCGTGACTGTTTCAAAATTAACCAATATGTTAGACACAAGTCTGAATCTTTTGTAGAATTCAGGTGAAGTTTACTCAATGCATAGATTTTGCTAAGAAAGGTGAGCTAAATACACACTGTTTAATCTGCACATGGTTTTTCTTTCGCTATTGGGAGAAAAAAAAGCAAATAATGTAGTAAAGTGAAAAAATTGTTTAACTTTCAAAATAAAGCAATATATGGAGCAACAAGTTAAAACAAAAAAGTTTGGTCCCTTTCAAATATATATATATAAAAAAAAAAAAAAAAAAAAAAAAACAACCAAAGGACCAAGAAATTCATTTAATTCTTATTGTCTTTAAAGCTACTATACGTTCCTGAAAATTTAGTGATGCTGAAATTGTTACAAAGCAAAAGTAAATGAAGTGATAAACTGGATAATTTCTGGAGGTAATAACATCCAGGTGATCCAAATGAATTGACCAGAATGAGGTAAGAAACGGGAGACACAAGGAATGTCTTGATACATGGAATCGTATACAGCTATCAGGAATTAGAATAACAGAATTCTAATCCATTTACTGAAGAATTTGAGAGAAAGAGAGTGTGCGTGTGTGATCTGGATTGCCCCTGAGGATGGATGGATGGTGGAAGAGAGGCAAGGGAACAACAGACATGATGATTTTATGGAGGTGGGTGAGAATGGGGATAGCAGGTGATAAAATTGAAATAGGGAGGAAAGGAGTTTGTGAATAAGCATAATGGCAATGGCGGGGTAGGGGTGGGGTGAGTATAAAATGCTTGATAAAAGATGAAAGGAGGATGGCAAACAATGATGGGTAAGGGTAACAAAGTCTGTGGGTAAACAGAAGATGAAGAAATGATGTAGGTAGGAGTGGGTTAAATCATGAAATGACAGGAAATTCCACAACTGAAAGTGATGAGGGGAAGAAAAAGAAGCAGAGACAAAAATATGTGTAGAAAAAGACTCACAGACAGACAAGCAAAAAGAATGTGAGAGAAGCAAAAAGACGTAATTTCGGGACTATGAGTGCAGAAAAATAATATCAAGTCAGGTTAAAAAAAAAAAAAAAATCAGAGTAATAAAACGAATTAATGTTATTTAAATTATTAAATGAAATATATGATAATTTTGCACTGGGATTTTGTCTTTAGGCTTCATAATCACAGCACCAGTAAATTAGTTCAATTTTAAAAGACCCCCCCCCGTCTCTTCATATAATTAATTGATTGAAGGAACATTTGACTCATGAATTTTTAATCTTAAAACAAGTCATGAAAAAAAATTATACTCATTTGAAAAGGCATAAATTACTAATTACCATAAAAAAAAACATTTGTACCCCATAAATGAATCCAACAAAAAATAAATCTTGCACTAAAGACTATAATTATTTACACTTAAAACATCATTAATATTTATTTCAATCGAGACTTCGTAAGCTCAAGACTAAAAATAACCAGAAAAACCCTCAGATTCCCAAAAATATTTACAACACCTATTGAACATTTCTGATGTTTTTTGCAGAATTAATTCACAAAATTGGCTTAATTGTTTACATGAAATTACTCGAAAATGAAAATAAAAAAAATATGATTGAATAATACTTGATTACTTGCAAAACATTTGTACAAATAATCCAAAAAGAACAGAGTTAAAAAAAAATTAAAAAAAAAAGGATCGGGGTGGATTGTCCACAATGACATTTTTATTCTTTATTTTCAAGTCAAACTTACACTGGCTAATTAAATAAATTCTCCGGTTGTCATCAGGTGGCAGAATTTAGTTATAATTTGTAACTAAACTACATTTTTACGTTACTACGACATTAAGGATAATAATACCCACAGTAATAGCGATTAAGTTTAAAAAAGATAAGAAAAAGAATGCATCATTAATCGTTATTCCAAAGGAGATTTAGAGAAATTATAAAGAGGAAAAGTGAAATAATGAAGGTATTTTTCAAGTTTATGGTCGTGGAAAATAAAACAGTTTTAAATATAAAATTATACATTTTTTATAAGCCCAGTTAGATGGCATATTTTATTAAGAAAATCTAATGTTTTAAGACCCGAAAAGAAATCGTAAAAGTTTAATTTTTAAATCTTTCCTAAACGAACGGCCATGTTAACAAACCAACGCGCATGCGTGCTTTGGTTTTACGAAAATTCAATGGACACCGGCCATGAATTAAGGGTTAAGTTTATGACTGGTTTTGATTTCAGAAAATTACTAAATTAGTGTTTAAAATTAAACTATACTAAACGCGAAGTATATATAAGAATCTGGTATAGGCAGAGGGATATATAATTCAATTGTTTTAATTTCAAGCTGGTTATTCGGCTTTGATTGAACACTGGGAAATTACCGGAAGTATACAAAGAGAAAAGTTATTTGTTAGAGAAAGTTGTTTCGCATTTACAGCAGATTTTTCTTCCTATCATTCTTACGCCCTTATTTAACGAATGGTATTTCCTATCAGCCCTGAAATTTCTACAGAAATTATATGTCCAGGGTCCCTTCCTTTGAGAAAGTTGAGCGGTAAAGACATTTTTCTTAAACAGCCTCTTGACTTTCTAGAAAAAAAAAACTGTCTACTTTTCAGCGCTATACTTAGTTAAAGAGACGAAGCAATCTTGCACTCAACAAACTTTACCAGAAAATGATTTCGAGCATAAAAACTGAACATTGTATTATTGAATAATTTCCATTTTTTGTATTGCTCAATCAGTTAATCAAGTAGAGTCCGAAATTTTAACTTTTTCGTTAAATTAATAAAATTTTATTTTGTGATTTTCTAACCAAATGCTCTTAAAGAAATAAAAAGAATTTTCCAATAGGAAACAGAATTTGTCAAGGTTTTTAATTTTAAACCTTGTTTCTTTCTTACCTGTTTAAATAAAATGGTCACCCAACTCTTAATCGTTCAGAAACAATATTTTGCCTACTTTTGATCACAATTGAATAATTACTTATAATTGTTTATTAATTGAAAGTAAACTTTTAATCTAAGTTATAAAAATTAACTTTCATGAATAGAAAACTGGTTCCAGATGTAAAAACATTTTAAAAAAGTTCCTAAAAATCTAAATTTAAAGATGTTTTCACACCAAAAAAGTGAATGAAGATCAAATGAATGATTTTTATAAGTAACATTTTCAAAAAGTTGTGAAATTGCAAAAAGCAAAGTTTTAAAAACTGAGGCTTGTACTCATTTTTAATGTTAAAAATATAGAAAGTGTAGCCAATAAAAAAAAAAAAAAAAAAAAAAAAAAACCTCTCCTTAAGTTCATTTAGGACATTAATAACTTACTGAAATTATTTACAAAATTATTTAAAAGAAACAATATTTTTTTAAACGGGTGTCAAATATTCGATAATTCTTTAAAATTATATATATTTTTAGAAGGAATCAGTTTCTCAGAACGGAAAATGTAATAGCTGAAAATCGTAATCTAAATAAAAGATAAACTTTAAAAATTATGATTCAAATGATTTTCCTAAACAAGAAAAAAATTATGTCATTAGCAAAAATGAATTCAAAAAAATACAATTAGGTTCACGAAACTAATAGTGTTAGTATATTAAAACATTTTCTGGTGAATAATTTCAGAAAGAAACTAAATTTTTACTTGTAATTACAGATAAAAAAATATGAATTGACACGAAGGGTTGAGGATCAAGAGGTGGGGAGGATCCAAACATGTGACGTTGGGAGAGTGAAGATGATGAGGGTAAGAGATCGGAATAAAGATTTAGAGATTGAAACATTAAATCGACATAATACATACCAAGGAAAACCATTACTTAAAACAAGGTAAATAAAAACTATATAATATTCAAATTTTTGAAATAGCATTTCTTTGCACACACACGTTCAAGACGTCTCAAGTCATTTGTTGTTCGTTTCAAAATGTTTAAATCACAAAGCCTTCGAAAAAAAAAAAAAAAAAAAAAAAAAACAACAGATTGAGTATAATAAAATATATATAAAAACGTGGTAAACAAACAAGGTCCCAACAGGTCACCTGCTGATAAGCCGAAAAGCAACCGATCGAAATCTTGAGAAAACAAAAGATCAGGATGAAGTTACCTCCCCACCAAATAAAACTAGCTTTTAAAAGTAAAAAGGTAGGATAACTAAATTTCCTCCTTAGAAATTGACCCTTTTTTTTATCAAGTAGAGAAAATAAGATGGACAACACTATCCCCCACACTACAAAAAAAAAAGAAAAAAGGAAAGAGGTGATAGAGATTATGTCGGAAAAATGAAACGTGTAAAAAACAAGATAACAAAATGAAATAAAACATCAATAGGTACGATTGATGATAATGATAGGTATTTTTTTTGTTTTCTTACCAAGGCAAAAAGGTTTGTGTAGCAATCCTCGAGAGAGCAACCGTTCCCCGCAGGATTAGGGTGACTCATGGTCACTCCATCTCAGGATTCAGGGCTGGAGGGCGAAAGAAAGAAAACACTCGGCTTTCTTGTTCCTCTTTTTTTTTTTTTTTCTCTCTCCTTCTCCTCGTCAGATTCAAAAATATCTATCTAATATATATATGTGTCTAGGTATATATAAATATACACACACAAGCATAGACATGTGTGTGGGTCAATTACTTTTTTTTTTTGGCTTCGGTTACGTATTTTTCTTTTTCCTTCGTTAAAAAAAAAAAAAAAAAAAAATACAAATATTTCCTTTTATATAATTCGAGTTTCCTGTTTCGGTTAACTTTGCTCTTTTGTTTTCATCTAAATGTATATATAAATGTATTTATATATTTGTGTGTATAAATAGATACCTATATATACACACTGATTGATGATGATGATAAAATCTAGAATAAATAGTTACAAATATATATACAATATATTTTTTATATACATAAGTGGCCAGTTTTTTTTTGTTCCTCAGTGTAGCAGGAGAAAATGTGGACAAAATTGAAGTTTTCTTTAATAAACAGGACACAAGTAACCTTCAGATAATAAAATTATATATATATATATATATATATTTACATAAATATAATATATATATATATATATATATATATTTGTACAAGTAGGTGTTTCTTCTTTTAGGTTTCCAGGGGGAAGTCACTATTTAAGATGACATAAAAAGAGATGAGGCATGTGCCTACTAATGTAACTATTTAGTAACATTAGTAATTTAGGAATTTCTATCAAAGATCTTTTCTTTTAAGTTTATTTTACTTTTTCTTCTTAAATACACTGGTTCCCCTTTTTTTTGTTTGTTTGTTTTCTTTGATTTTATCCTTTGAGGAAGTTTGTTTTTTGCAGTAAAATTTTGACCTGTTTTTGGAGATTTAATTCCACAATAGGACAGACATGTAAAATAATTTATGATGATCAAGTGGATATATATTTATTTATATATAAATAAATAAATATATATGCATATATATATATATATATAACTTTGTAAAATTTCTGTACACATATATATATTTTTTTAAAGTGTTATTTTCTTTTTTTTCTTTTTCATTAATCTCTTTCACGTGTTCCTGTTTTTTCCTTACTTGTTAATTTTTGGTAAGTTCTTAAATCCATGATTCCGTCTTGGAGTGTTGAGGTCTTTAAAATTGTTTGGTTGTCTTGATTTTATATATATTTTAATTGTATTTTTCCTCTTGTTCGTATTTTCCAACCAACTGAAATAAAATACCAAGACTTTAAAATATAATTTACCTCAAGACATAAAAAAAATAACTTTTTAAATACTTATCGTTAAAATATATGTCCTGTTATTTAATACTTTAAAGAGAAATTTCACAGACGATGGATCTGTAGAAGACAGGGGTCGGGCTTCATGTCCCCTGTGGGGCAGGGATTTGCTACGGGAGGGAAAATAGATCTTTTTTTTTCTTTATCACTTTTAAGTATGTTTAAAAGGTTAGATAAGTATTAAATCCATTCGAAGTTGCCTTTTTTTCTGTAAAGAGGAGGAAAAACAAAAGTCAACGATCAGAAACTATTATCGAGAACTTTACAATTATTATTATTATTAATCTGTTTTTTTTTGTTTTGTTTTTTTAAATAGAATTAAATTTAAATCCGGTTTTTCAGAAGGAAGAAAGATGAGACGATGAAGAAGAAATACTTGTCATTGCATCTTCCGGTGATTATTATTATTATTATTATTTTGTCTCTCCTTTTTCTTTTCCCAAAACACTGTAATAATTCCGAAGATATCGATTCAGATTTTTCTTTTTTAGTATTTTTCAGGAAGAAATTACAATTTCAGCCTTTTTTTTTTTGTTTTGTTTTTTTTTTTCTTCCTCTTTTTTGTTTCCCTCTCTTTTCCTTTATTTCCAGTTTCGTAAATGTGTGAGTGAAGTCGGAAATGATGAGAAAGGAAAAAAATCACGTAGTTGTTACTCCAGCGATTTTTTTTTCTTATCTCTCTACTTTGGTCTCTGGATTTATATATATATATATATATATATATATATTTAAAATTAAAAAAAAAAAATCAGCAAAAAAAAAAAAAAAATATATATATATATATATATAGGAATAAATAAATAAATTCCTTGATCTCCGATTTTTAACTTTGTTTTGTCGGCTGATGGTGGTTGTTTGTCCCGACCAGATTTTTCTTTTTTTCTCTCTTTATATCTTATTTAATTTTATATATATATATATATATATATATATATATATATATAGATATGTATATATATATAAATAAATATTATATATATATACTTATATATATAATTTCTTTTTTTTTTTTTTTTTTTTTTTTTTTTTTTTAAGTTAAATTGTATAAAGAGTGAGAAAATGTGTGTGTATTTTTCATGTATGTGTTATGTTAGCTGTACAATAAGTCTCCACCCGACCATGTTACGGTCGTATTGCTCTGCTTACTCGGTCGATTGTGGTTCAATCTTCGATCCCGAGACAGTTTCTTGGAGATCTGAGGATGATTTTCGTCCTGAAAAAAAAAAAGAAATGGTTCGCTGATGTCGTTAGGGTCGATTATGGCGACGTCGGCGGCTTTACGTCGTAAGTGGCATCAGCAATGGCGGTCGTCGGCACTTGCAATCATACACTAAAGCATGTTTCTCCTCCTACCACGACGCTCTTAGCTACTTTCACTACTACCCATCCTCTTTCTCTATTACCGCCACCCCACAACCCTCTCCTTCGATACTCTTAGTCTTTCTACTTACACACCTCCCTCGCCTTCTTTCATACACTTTCTCGTCGGACTCACTTCTTTTTTATTTGTTCACCTTTGCCTTCTTTTCACTTTCTTTGTTTATAATTTGTGTTACTTTTCCCCGTTTTTTTTTCGTCTAATTCTACAAAATTTATCAACGCGAGAATTTTAATTAAATATTTTATTTTAAATATTTTATTTCTACAAGTTGAAGAACCTGACCCCTTGTTTTTCCTCCCACTCCCTTATATCTTTTAGTTACTTAAAGTTACGGTTGGAGTAGTAGACAGAGGAGATCCTTGTACACAGAGAGGGGGTAACAGGAATTCAGAGAGAAAGTAGGAGGAAGGTCGAGCAGATCCAGAACCAAGGCGCTAAGCCGGAGACATGATGCCATTGGTCGAACATGGTCACATGACCCGTTGCCGCCGGAGCCGAGAACCGGAAGTTGAACCCAACATGTCAGATGAACTTCTTAGTGATTGTCGGTTCTTTTTTTCATTATTTCGACGATTGTGAACGAATATTTCGATAGCGGCTACTCCCCGTTCTCCAGTGTAGATCATTCCATCCGAGCTTGTTATCACGCCAAAATACAATTATTTATCTTCGTAAAAACAGATTTTCTATATATTTGTATTATTCTGTATTTGTTCGTAACGATCTCGCTTTTCATGATTGTATTGTTCAAATGACGAAAGAAAAGAAAAAAATATATCCTTTCTGCTTATTTACAACCTAGATAACCACATTTAATTTTTTTTATATATATAAATATGTTCATAAAAGAGATTATTCTATAAGTAATTATTTATCAGTAAAATATGAACCTACTGTCACCTGTTGGAGAAAAGTAAAATATTTATGTCGACCTTAATTCTTTCCCTTGGGTTTTAAATTTTAAATTTTCTTTTAAGTAAAAACGGCCAGCGTGAAATAATTTCAATAAATCTATGAAACACATCGTAAAAAAATATTGTACATAAAAGTTGTTCTTGTTCTTTTATTGTCGTCTCTCCTTATTTTTTTTATATTCTCTAACATTCAGTAAAAAAAAACAAAAACTTGCGTCTTAGTGGCTTTATTGCCTTGCTTGGGGTGAAATGATAAAAAAGGATGCAAATATGTCTTAGCGATGTTTTAAAATTTAGTATCTTGTTGAAAATAAAATTTTAGGATTGACTGAAAAATCAGATATAAATGAAAAAAAAAAAATAAAGAATTGCATAAAATTCAGAATGGTGTTGCAGATAACGTTTCTTATTCAGTTGATTAATGTATTTTCGAAATGTGAAGTCCATCCTGTTTTGTTTGTAATTGGGATCAATTCTTTAAAGTAAACTGTCTTCATTTTTTTTTTAAATCATGTATGACTTGAACCTCTCAGAATTCATGATGGTCATTTTTATTTAAAATAGTTTTATATAGATTGTAATAATGCAAGGAACAAAATATGTTACATGCAGTGCCATATTTACATATGGACAAGACTAGTATTGGGTCTCTGATAAAATTTAAAAAGATAAAAATCTAAGAATAGAAGATTTGTCTCTTCATATTTAATGGGTTACCTTTGAAGTAGTTTGAAACAATTTAAGAGTATTTGGGCCCTTCAAGTTGGAGTGGGTCTTTTAAATTCAATGGGTGTTTCCTTAAGAAGTTTCATTTAGATTTTTATGCATCTTTTTTATAGCAGTCAGTCAGTTATGTGCCATGCATGATACATGCTTAGGTGATCATGTATCTTTTGATACATGACTGACAAGGCAGATTTTTTAAAGCAGTAGGCTGCCATTTCTTTCTTCGGTAGACCAGTTACAACCCGGTCTGTTCTGCTATTTACCCATTTTTTTTATACATTTAAATTTTTGATATAGCTTCATCTAAAAATATATCTTCTTTTTTTATAGACACAGGACAAACATACATAATGAAGAAGCCCCCAAATTCTATTAGCCCAGAGGCCTTTTAACACCTAAATTCAGCCCTGGTTACATATGTGTTTGTGTATAAATGTGTATAAACTGTCAACATCAGACAAATATTAGTGGATAATGCCAAAATACTATACAGCACCCAATGCATGAAAATACTCAAAATCCTATCATGCAAAATAATCAAACCACCTTAAATATCTTTCACCACGGGAGATGATATCTTGAAGTGTGTATAAAATAAATATATATTTAAGGGTATGCCTTATTTACATGATGTTTGTCGACTTGTTAATCTGTCAGATTTTGATCAAAAAACCTTTCCAGTTTGTCATATTTTTCTAAATAATGTTTGTTGATATATAAAATTATACAAAATTATATATCGTTTCATATATGTTTATATATATATATATATATATATATATATATAAAATGAAAGGAAAACTTAGCCAATACATTTTGTTCCCTGAGGGACTTCATCAAGGCAAGTGCAAAGATTTTATTTTGTGATAAGTACTTATATGCAAAAATTCTATTGGTTTTTCAAAATATTTTAGTACTCATGAATACTCATCATGTGAGTGAGCACCTCTGTACCAAAAAATTTCAAAAACAATAACATTTTTCCTCTTGGAGTGTCTATTTACAGTGCATTTTTTTGCCTCATTTGATTGTAATATACGGAAAAATATTTGTGAATATGAAAGGATTATGATAAAAATAAGCAGACATAATGTTAGTAATTTATTTAATCAGACATGCTTAGAAGAAAATTTGCTGACTAAATACACAATTCAAACACAAAGTATACCCTATAATAATGTTTGCAATAATATATTGTTCTTTATTTTAGGATATTACATCAAAAACATCAAAATTGCTACACAATTGCAGTCATGTATCGATGTGTATACAATACCATCTCATCAGGTGATTGTAAATTACTGGCGAGTGAACAATTTAATCAGATTTAAAAGCAAAATACAGCCTCTTTACAAAAAAAGAAAAAAACAAGAGTGGGTTATAAAGTTTGGGAGCTTTACTTAGATCAACCAATCAAATATGACCTACGTTAAATTTAAACTAAGATAATATATTATAATATATAAATTATATATATATATATATATAATTTAAATTATATATATTATAATATATTATCTTAGTTTAGTTTTGACTAAGATAATATACTATAATCTAAATTTTTATATATATATATATATATATATATATATATATATATATATATTAATATATTATCTTCATTTAAATTTAATGTAGGTCATATTTGATTAGTTGATTAAGTAAATTTTTTTCCCCAACCTTATAAATATTATTGTTTTTTGTTTTTATAAAAAAAGAGGGTGTATTTTGTATTTAAATTCATTTTTTCACCCTTGGAAGTTTGGTCTGATTAGCCAGGGAAAAAGAAATTTCCTGGGGAAATAAATTATAACCAATGGATCCTTAGAGTTGTCTGTTTTAATTGAATTGTGTGTACATATATATATATATATATATATATATATGTTGAGGCCTCACACTTATACACACACCCACACAAATATACACACATCATACTCATTCACTCCCTAATGAGCCAAATGATAACACGCACACACAGCAATACACATGCTTGCACATATACTCACTCCCTAAGAACCAAATAACACACACACAAACACTAAACAGAGGCACATCCCCTCTCCAGGACCAATAAAACTGTCAAACTGACCAAGGGAATTCAGAGAAGCATAGATCCATCCAGCTGTTATCTCAAATAACAACTTAAAAGAGACTGTTTGACCAACACAAGGAATGTTAAAAGATTCATGTTAAAAAGAAAAAAAAAAAAAAAAACAAATGAAAACTACAGACAAAAAGTTCATTTTTCCTCCATCAAGACATTCATTTCTGTAGTTTACTGCTACCAGCAAGCAGAAATATTTCTTCTCCCAATGATGGCCATTTGGGTCGAAACTAGTCGAGGAATCTAAATGAAATAATAAAAAAAACGAAAGAATATTAATCTACAACCCAGTGTGTCTGAAGATTTTAATTTTTTAATATTTTTTTTATTGTCATAAATTTCAGCTTCTATGTTTTTATTGTAAATATTAATAATTTGGTGGTGTAAGATTTTATGTGAATCCTTCATCATGCTGGAAATAAATCTATATGTTAGCATAATTACTGATATTTTTTTTTTTACTTTCAGACATGTAGAGATTGTCATGGGACATAAGAAAGGCATAAGCTCAAATAAGAAAAAAGATATTGTAAAACTAATAAGTGATGTGAATGCAACATTGGAAATCGCAGCAAAGTTGAACACAGAACAATCAGAAAAGAAATTGAAAACATTGCAAAGGTAAGAAGAAAAACATAGCTTTAGAATGTAAGAAAAAAAGAAATTTGAGAAAAATTTAGTGTAATAAAAAAAGAAAAATGAATTTGGACAGAGATCATAGATTAATGAAAAAAGAAATTGAAAACATTGACATGGTAAGAAGAATAAAATAACTTTACAAAAGTAACCAAAAAAGATTTGAAAAAAACTCAAAGCATAATAAAGAAAAATGAATTTGAAGATAATAGATTAATCTGAAAAGAAATTGAAAACATTGCCATGGTAAAAGAAAAAAAATATTGCATTACAAATGTAAGCAAAAGATTTGAGAAAAAAATCAAAGTGTAATAAAGAAAAATGAAGTTGAAGAAAGATCATAGATTTATTACAAAAAATTGAAAACATTGCAAAAGTAAGAAGAAAAAATATGGATTTACAAATGCAACCAAAAGAGATTTGAGAAAAAGTGAAGGTGCAATAAAGAAGAATGAATTTGAACTGCAGAGAAAAAAGAAATTGAAAAGATTGCCAAGGTAAGAAGAATAAAATAAAAGTAACCAAAAGAGATTTGGTCAAAACTGAAAGTGTAAAAAGAAAGTCAATTGGCAAACAAGGAAACATTTGAAAGAGCGTTTTTTTTATAATGTAAACAAAGAGAAAAGATTTGGTATACTAAGAGAATCGGTAAACAGTATGAAAACATTCAAATCTGCCACACTTAGGTAAACATCACAAACATAAGCGTGTAAATTGGCTGAAGAAGTACATGAAAACTGATCTGATTTCTCAGTTATTTTTAGTGATGAATATAGAAACTACATGAAATGAACTTGGTGTTTGGCTTCTTCACAGAATTCAACCAGCATGCTTTTTTTTTTTATCATTTTGCTCTAAAAAAGGCATTAAAACCACTAAAACGCAAGAGTGACAGAATGTGAGAATCATCATTATTAAGGAGAGAGGACAATAAAAGAACAGGATTCAAGGAGATGGAAGAGTACAGCTGACATTGCATTTAAATTTTTGCAGATCAAAGTTAACTGGAAAGCAAGAAACTGCAAGAGATTTCCACAAGTGAGATCTCAGAAGAGATTTGTGATTTAGAGTTATGTTTTTGGGCTTGTATTATATGCGGTAAAATTATAGGTCCCACCAATGTTGGTATCAAGATAAAATGCAGAGAATTGTAAGAGATTCTTGAGTATTATGAGTTATAAAAAAAGAGATTTTTGAGTATTATGGGTAATAACTAAAAAGACAAACATTTTTTAGTATTATGCGTTATAACTAAAAAGACATACATGAGTATTATGGGTTATAACTAAAAAGACATACATTTTTGAGTATTATGGGTTATAACTAAAAACATTTTTGAGTATTATAGATTATGACTAAAAAAGACATATATACATAAATAGCCATGTTCTTTTATTGAGGCAGGACTGGGATTAAACTGGCAGAAAGCAAGGTGGGTCCTACCTAACAAAGGATTTCTCACAATGATTTTACAAGGCCAGCATGTACAACATGCTAGGGCCATTTGATGTCTGCTGATACTGGATTGTCTCCGACAGCCAGTACAATGTGTTCTTCATGGTCAGGCTCTTGCTGATGCCCAACTAAGACACTCATGCTTGTTCAAGTTCACAGTGTTTTTATCAAGACATTATCTCTAGGAAGGTTGCCCTCAAGGATTGAGACCCCATAATAAATATTAATATATATATATATATATATATATATATATATATATATATATATATATATGAAACTTTATTAGAACCTCATCTGCTCTTTGACAAGTCTTCTTTTTGCCCTGTTTGGTAACATTCTACCCACCCAATCAGGAGGAAATGTCATAGGGAATCTGGTTTAGGCACCAGCCACTTGCACATTTGCCAGGTTGTACTGGGTTACCTGCTACAAATAATTGGCCTAAACTTGACCTGACCAAGAGTATATAAATTTTGAAAAGCTGACTATTGTACACTTTGCCAAAAAAAAAAAAAAGATTTCAAAAATAAAACTTATGGAATGGTCCTCAGCCTCTCAAGATATTAATCTAATAGAAAACATGATCCATCACTAAAATATGTGTATATAAAATGGAAAACAGTATTCTTGCAAAGAAGATATCTAGGAAGCAGTAACTATTGCATCTATGGGAAATTATCATTAGATCTGACATGTCTTGACGTCTCTAATAAAATTTCTCAAATATTCAGGACAGTAGACAAAAATAAAAAAAATATACTGTTTAATAAATAAATGGAGTGTCTACTCAAATATGAGTATCCACTAAAAATAATGTTTAAGTAATAAAAATCTGTCAGATTAATAAACAAAAAATTCATCCCTTTCTTTATATATATATATATATATATATATATATATATATATATATATATACACACACAGACACTCTCAGAAATAGCATGAGGTGAACTTGACAGAAGACTGAAAAAAAAATGAAAGTGCTCTTAGAGTTATGTAAAAAAAGAATGGTATCATTTATCAAACTTATACTTTGAGAAACTTTTGCAACAAATGTCAAACATTTGTGCTGCAGTAATCAAGGCTGAAGGAGGATATTTTGACGAGAGCAAAATTTAATCAAAATGTTTTTTTTTTTTCTTTTTGTCATAATAAAATGTCTAATAAAAATATCATGTCTCACTTTTTTTTTAACCATGTATATTAATTTTCTCATTTAAAGTACAAAACAACTACTTTTGGGGCCAATTTAAAAAAAATTACCAAGAATGGCCTCAAACTTTTGAACTGTAGTGTATATATATATATATATATATATATTGAATGCTACAAAACAGAAAATATTAAAATCTAAAAATAAAAATGATGCATGAAATGATATGAAAACAGAAGAAGAAGCATATTAAAAATATTTAGAAACATTAAGAAATATATTAAGAAGCATATTTAGAAACATTAAGAAACATCAAACATTAAGAAACTTATTAAACATTTAGAAACATTAAACATATTAAGAATTATTAACCATTAAGAAACATATTAAACATATTTAGAAATGTTTAGAAACATTAAGAAACATTAAACATATTTAGAAGCATTAAGAAACATATTAAGCATTTAGAAACATTAAACATATTTAGAAACATTAAAAAGCATTTAGAAACATTAAACATATTTAGAAACATTAAAAAACATTAAGAAACATTAAACATATTTAGAAACATTAAAAAACACTAAGAAACATTAAACATATTTAGAAACATTAAAAAACATATTTAGAAACCTTTAAACATTAAGAAACATTAAACATATTTAGAAACATTAAACAACACTAAGAAACATTAAACATATTTAGAAACATTAAGAAACGTTTAGAAACATTAAGAAACATATTTAGAAACATATTTAGAAACCTTAAACATTAAGAAACATTAAAACCATCATAAAAATCAATAAGAAAAATGAAGAAAACTGATAAAATGTAATAAATAAAAATTGAAAAACCATTAAAAATGCATGAGAAGATACTAAACTTTCTCATCCTGAAATAACCAAACAACAGATTCTTATTAATCCCACCTTGAAAAGCATTTTTATAGGGAAATTTTGAATCCTGTTAAACTAGGCTAAGTACTAGCTAGGATAAGGGAATTATCCATAAACCTAAATTAACCAAAAATTATGAATTAACAAAAATATAAAAAATAAAGTGATGAAAACAAACATCAAAAAAAAAATATTAATGGCAAAATATTGTCATTCTTGAAAAATATGTGCCAAAAGTAAGGAAATAAATATTCATAATCAAATGAAAAAAAATATATATCATCAAAAATATGTGCCAAAAACGAGAAAAACACAAATAACGTAAAAAAAAGCTAAAATGGTGAAAAGTATAATTCCTGAAAAATAAAACCTACAAAAAGAAAAAACGGTAATGTAATATCATTCTTGAAAAATATGTTATGAGAGGAAGAAAAACAAAAATATGTATAAATATGTACCAAAATCTAGAAAAAATAAATACACCAAAATTTTAAAAGTGTAATTCCTGAAAAATTTATTCATAAAGCAAGGAAAAACTGAAATATGCCAAAATTCTAAAATGGCAAAAATGTATAAATCCTACAAAATATTTACTTAAATCCAGGAAAAGTGAAATATACCAGAAATATAAATAGACAAAAAAAGTATTTCCTGAAATATATTGACTTAAATCAAGTGAAATATCCCCAAAATATAAAATAGCAAAAAAGTGTAAATCTTAAAAAATATTGATTTAAATCAAGGAAGGCAGAAATTTTCCAAAGATTTAAAATGGCAAAAATGTGTAAATCCTAAAAAACTATTTACTTAAGGCAAAGTGAAATGTACCAGAAATCTAAATAGACAAAAAGAATAATTCTTGAAATATATTTACTTACAGAAAAGAAAACAGAAATATCCCCAAAATCTAAAATAGCAAACTGTAATTCCTGAAAAATATTTAAAACAAGAAAAAGAGAAATATCCCCCAAAATCTAAAATGTTAAAAAAAAAATATAAATCTTAAAAAATATTTTTTTAAATCCAGGTAAAGTGAAATATACCAAAAATCTAAAATGGCAAAAATTTGAACTTTCTGAAATATATTTACTCAAATCAATGAAAACAGAAATATCCAAAAAATCTAAAATAACAAAATATGAATCCCTGAAAAATATTTACTTCATACAAGGAAGCAGAATTGCCCCCAAAATTTAAAATAACAAGGTGTCATTTATGAAAAATATATTCTTAAAAAATTGAATTTGGTTTAATTCTAGAAAAATATATGCTTAAAGCAAACAAAACAAAAATATCCCAGAAATCTAAAATTGTACAAATGTGCAATTTCCAAAAAATATTTACTTAAATCCCAGAAAACAAATATCCCAAAAATTTAAAATAGCAAAAAATTTATTTCCTGAAAAATATTTACTTGAAGCAAGAAACAGAAATAACCCAAAGTTTAAAATAGTAAATAGTGTCATTCATGCAAAATAAAAAATATATACTTTAAAAAATATATATATAATTAAGGGAAACAGAAATCTGAAAAGGTAAAAAAAAGTGTCATTCCTGCAAAATATCCACTTAAAACAAATATTCCAAAAATAGAAAAAAGGTGTAATTCCTGCAAAATATTTACTCAAATCAAGGAACCAGAAACATTGCAAAAATCTAAAATAGAAAATTGTAATTCCGTAAAATTGTATACTTAAATCATACAAAAAGAGAATTATCTAAAATATCAAAAATGTATAATTTCTGAAACATACATAATTGAAACAGAAAAAACAGAAATATCCCAAAATTCTAAAATGGCATAAAAGTGTAATTCCTGAAAAATATTTACTAAAATCAAGAAAAAAAAATATCCTCAAAAATCTAAAATGTCAAAAATGTGTCATTCCTGAAATCAAAAGAAAAAAAAATATCCTGAAAATTTAAAATGGTGTGATTCTTGAAAAATAAATACTTTAAAAAAAAATCAAATACCCCCAATTTCTAAAATAACAAGAAAGTGTCAAAAATATTCAAATCAAAGAAAAAAAAGTGTAATGTCTGAAAAATATATACTTAAATCAATCAAAACAAATACCACAAAAATATAAAATAATAAAAAAAAATGTTATTCCATAAAAATATTTATCTAAAAGAAAACAAATATCCAAAAATTAATAAAATAGAAAAAAAATTTAATTCCAGAAAAATATATACTTAAATCTAGGAAAACCTCAAAAATCTAAAATGGCAAAACTGTTTCAATTCTTGAGAATATGTAATTAAGTAAAGGAAAACAAATATCCCAAAAATCTAAAATGTGTACATTCTGAAAAATATCTATGTAAAGTTAAGAAAACAGAAATACCTCCCAAAATATAAATTACCAAAAAAATGTCATTCCTGAAAGATATATACTTAAATCAAAAGAAAATTGAAATATCTTAAAAATTGCAAAAATGGTGTAATTCTTGAAAAATATTTATTCAAAGTCAGGAAAACAGAAATGTCCCAAAAGTCTAGAATAGCAAAAATGTGCAGTTCTTGAAAAATATTCACTTTACATCAAAGGAAACAGAAATATCCGATAAATCTGAGAAATATATACTTAACTCAAAGTAAATAGAAATAAATCTGAGAAATATATACTTAAATCAAATTAAATAGAAATACACCAAAAACTAAAATAGCAAAAAAGAAAGTATCATTTCTCAAATTTATATATTTAGTCAAGAAACAAAAAGAATTATCACAAAAATCTAAAATGACAAAATGTAAATCCTGAAAAATATTTACTTAAATGAAGCAAATGTGAAATATCTCCTAAAATCTAAATAGCAAAAAACTGGAATTCCTGAAAAACATCTCTGAAAATAAAGAAAAACAAAAATATGCTAAAAATCTAAAATGGCAAAAATGTGCATTTCCTGAAAAAATAGTTACTTAGATCACGGAAAACAAAAACACCACAATAATCTAAAAAAGTGTAATTTATGAAAAATATATTGTTAAAGCAAAGCAAAAAGAAATATAAAATATCAAAAAAGTGCAATTCCTGAAAAATATGCACTCAAAGAAAACAGAAATATCACACAAATCAAAAATTGTAAAAAATGTGTGTAATTTTTAAAAAATATATACTTAAATTGAGGAAAACAGAAATAGCCCCCCCAATCTAAAAAGACAATAAAGTATAATTTCTGAAACTTATATACTTAAAGCAAGGAAATCATAAATATCCCCCAAATCTAAAATATCTATAAAATTGTCATTCCTAAAAAATATTTACTTCAAGCAATGAAAATAGAAACACGTCAAAAAATTTAAAATAATAAAAAATATATTCTTACAAGAAAAATATTCTAGAAATTAAAAATGGCAACAAGGGTAATTCTTCAAAAATCTAAAATGTCAAATTCATGCAATTCCTCATAATAAAAAAAAGATTATTTAAATCAAAGAAAACAAAAATATCACACAAATCTGAAATTGTAAAAATAAAGTAATTTCCAAAAAATTACTTAAATCCCAAAAAACAAATATCCCAAAAATTTAAAATAGCAAAAAATTTATTTCCTGAAAAATATTTACTTGAAGCAAGGAACAGAAATAACCCAAAATTCAAAATAGTAAATAATGTCATTCATATAAAATAAAAAAATATATACTTTAAAAAAATATATATATATACTTTAATCAAGGGAAACAGAAATCTGAAAAGGTCAAAAAAAAAGTGTCATTCCTGCAAAATATCCACTTAAAACAAATATTCCAAAAATCTAAAATAGAAAAAAGGTGTAATTCCTGAAAAATATTTACTCAAATCAAGGAACCAGAAACATCCCAAAAATCTAAAATAGAGAAAATTGTAATTCCGTAGAATTGTATACTTAAATCAAACAAAAAGAGAATTATCTAAAATATCAAAAATGTTAATTTCTGAAACATACGTACTTGAAGTAAGGGAAACAGAAATATCCCAAAATTCTAAAATGGCATAAAAGTGTAATTCTTGAAAAATATTTACTAAAATCAAGAAAAAAAAAAAGATATCAAAAATCAAAAAAGTCATTCCTGAAAAATAAAGTACGTAAAAACAAATACCTTGAAAATTTAGAATGACAAAAAAGTATCATTCATGAAAAATATATTAAATGAAAAGAAGAGAAATATAAAAATTAAAAATGGTATAATACTTGAAAAATATTCATTCATGTCAAAGAAAATAGAAATTTTCTGGATAAGTACATTACAAGTTGATCCTCCTGTGACAATATTGTGGCTGTAGCACAGTCACTGGTATCAGTAGTTAATGTCAATTCTTTCACTGGGTCGAAAATTTTAACTGGTTTATGAGTGCCATTTTTAATTTCTTGAAAGCAACCTCCTGTCTTTTGTCCATTGAAACTCAGTATTCTTCTTCCTTATTTTGTGGAGTTACCCCACTTCAGTCAGTTATGTGCCATGCGTGATACATGCATAAGTGATCATGTATCTTTTGATACATGACTGACGAGGCAGATTTTTTTTCCTACAGTAGATTCTCATTTAAAAATGCTCCTTAAGCCTATAAATAGGAAGTAATATTCACTGTCATCCCCTTTTTCATTTTTTTACTCAGGGATGGTAAGATATAGGTCGAACGAGGAAAATGCTTTTTAACTGGGTAACATACACCTTTCGCTTCATTTTCTCTAGGACTTTCTCCTACACCCAATTACACACATGCAAACACATTCTTTAGTTTTTAAATATTTTCTTCATTGTTTTGTAACAATGAACTTGACTCTACAACACGCAACAATATTCTATTGTCCATGTATACCTTTGTTTTGTTAATACATGCTTATTGTTTGTTTATATATATAGTTTTGTTGTTACTTTGTCATTTTATTAGCCAGACTCCAATTCTGAGTCCATCATTTTCATTGTGGGATAAATGGTTCCACAAGTTTCCACATAGTAGATATCTGTTACAGAAATTGGTTAATCCTGAAAAAGGGTCTAACTTTTTTTTTTTTTTTTTTTTTTTTTTATTTCTGGGTGCATCTATCTCTGATATCCTATTAATGAGTTTATCATCGGACAATATACCTTCTTTGGATATTTGATATCCTAGGTATAAAATTTTTCCACAACTCACATTTATTGCAATTAATTGTCATACCCACACTACTTAATTTTCTTAAAACTTGCTCCATTTTACTTTTGAGCTCTCCTTTACTGTACACCAATGCCAATGTCGTCCTGATATACAATTATATTTTTCATTCCCTCTAAAACTTTTTTGATGGCTTTTTGGAAAATGTGACTTAATGTTTTTACGACAAACGGCAAACAAGTCCATCTTATTAATTAAATAGGGGTGTTCATTGTGGTGACTTATTGAAACTTGCTATCAATTTTTATCTGATTATATGCTGACTTAAGATCAACTTTAGCAAAGTATTTCATACCAACAAACTCATGCTACACTGTTTCAATGTTTGGCAACAGGATTGAATCCAAACAGATCTGGTGATTCATGCCTACCTTATAATCATCACAAATTCTTAAATCTCCATTGGGCTTGCGTATTGCCACAATGGGTGAAGCCCAATTGCTACCACCCTGACTGACTTTTTCTAATACGGTGGTGAAAATAAATACAACACCCCATGAAATTGTTAATAATTTTCTTATTACTGCACAAATTCCTCTGAAAATTTGTGTGTGGTACCGAGATTCAATGGCTATTAGTAAACATATTCGATTTTATAACAACTTTACACCAAAAGAAGTTATCAAGAAAGTTATTAAGAAAAATATGCTTTTGAGGGCGGAAATAAGCATCAGTTTTTCATATTTAACAACAAAATTATACAAAATTCAATATTTACATTTATTCCCTTACAATTGTAATACTTCAACACACCTGTTTTGCATTGAATCAATAAGTTTCACAAATCTAAAATAGAAAAAAACTGCAATTCCTGCAGAATATATACTGAAACCAAAAGAAAAGAGGAATATCTTAAAAATCTAAAATGGCAAAACATGTAATTTCTGAAATAGTGTCTTCTTGGTCTGCCTCTCACTCTTCAGTCAGCATACCTGAGTGTGTATTCTCTTAGGGCTGGTTGGTTGATAGGCATACAAGTGAGGTGTCCAAACCACTTGATCTTCTGTTGTTTGATGTGTTGTATGATTGGTATTGCTTCTACCATATCTCTTATTGTCTCATTCCTGATCTTGTCTCACCTGATCTTATTCACTGCTTTCCTCAAGCATTTCATCTCACAAGTGATCAGTTTCCTCTGAAGGGTTTTTCTTAGGGGCCATGTCTAGCACTGGTATGTCATTGTTTATAGTAAAATGGTGTTGATGAGATTTGCCGTGGTGTTCATGGAAATGCTAGGATGTTTTTCAAGCAAAGCAAGTTGGTAACTGCATTGTCTTTTTGACTTCTGGTCTTGATTTCTCTGTCTAGTTTGTCGTTTTCAGTAAATATGATATTTGATATTTGAATTCACTGGTTTGCTTTAGCTGAGTCCCATTAATGTTAATGTCCAGTTTTTCTGGTCCCTTGCTGATGGTCATGACCTCAGTCTTACTGACACTGATCTTCATGTCATATTTCTCACAGATTGAGTTGAGTTGGTTTGTGTGTTCCTGCAGCTTGACCCTGTCGTTGTTCATCATTGCCTGGTTGTTGGTAAACATGAATTCATTGAGTGCCTCAGGATCTGAAAAAATGGAAATAACCAAAATATATAAAATCACAAGCAGAAATGTGTTAAATATTAAGGTAAACAAAATGACCAAAAACAGAGAAATACTGAAAAGTGGTAGCAGGAAAAATAAAAGAGAAATTGTTAAAATTCATAAAAATATAAAAATTTTTATTAATCATGTACGAAGACGAAACGGAAGAAATTGGCAAAACACTAAGAAATTGATCAATCCAGAAAAAGAACGAATGATGAGGGAATAATAAAAAATACAAAACTGGCATAAAACTACAAATAGCACAAATGCCAATAAACCTAAATTGGCCAAAAATATACAAATGCTGAAAAATATCAGCTTTAATTAAGAAAGATTGAAAAAACGTAAAATACTCCAAAATAGCTAGATCTTGAAGAATATGAGCATAAAACCAGTAAAACACAAATATCCAATGAGCCTAAATTGGCCAAAAATATAAAAATGCTGAAAAATATGGGCCTTAATCTAGAAAAAGAGTAATATTGAAAAAGTGTAATATAAAACAAAATAGATCAATCTTGAAGAATATGAGCATAAAACCAGTAAAACACAAATATCCAATGAGCCTAAATTGGCCAAAAATATAAAAATGCTGAAAAATATGGGCCTTAATCTAAAAAAGAGTAATATTGAAAAAGCGTAAAATAATCCGAAATAGATTAATATTGAAGAATATGAACTTAAAACAAGAAAAATGAAAATATACAATTAGACTAAATTGGCCAGAAATATATAAATGCTGAAAAATATGGGCCTTAATCTAGGAAATGAGAAATATTGAAAAAGCTTAAAACTAAATAACATTTCTTGTAAATATATATGAAGAGCTGAGAAAATGGAAAATATTCTGATGCAATAAATCTGGATCTAAGAAATAATTCCTAAAAATTCATGGGAAATTTTAAGACAGTAGAAAAAATACTAAAATAGAAAAAATGAAGAAATCTATATATTGTTATATGACAAAAGCTAATAACGTCACAAAATTGTTGAAAATGCTAGCATTAAAAAAAGAAAAGAAAAAAAATTTGTAACAGAATGAATTTAAAAAAAACGAAAAAAAAAAACATTTAATCAAAAATGCAGCACTGAGACCAAAAATGATCAATCATGAAAAAATCATGGGAAAATGTAAGAAATCTCGAAACTTTGAAAATCTCCTAAATTGAGAAACAAATGTAAAAATTATAAGAAAAAAATATTGTAAATATCAAGGAAATCAATAGAAAA
Organism: Acanthosepion pharaonis; assembly: GCA_903632075.3. Taxonomy (NCBI): domain Eukaryota; kingdom Metazoa; phylum Mollusca; class Cephalopoda; order Sepiida; family Sepiidae; genus Acanthosepion; species Acanthosepion pharaonis. The sequence goes on from CAHIKZ030002642.1 coordinate 186,044, forward strand.
TGAAAATAGATAAAACACAGGAAAAATGCAAATCTAGACTGTGCATCTTATTATAAAACCCAGGTTGCGTGTGTCTGTATGTTTATATATTGTATCGGATTTCCTACATTTTTCAACCAATTTCAGCAAAACTTCACAGGACTACGTAAAATTACCTTGCGGTGGTTCTGACAGTGCCAAAAATTGGAAAAACACAATTGTTTTTGCATGAAATCAATTTGAAAACACGATTCTGTCGCCAGAATGAAAGGGGGACAAATATCAAGTTATACTGATAAAAACCCAGGTTGTGTGTGTGTTCATTTATATATGGGATCGGATTTCCTACATTTTTCAACTGATTTCAACAAAACTTCACTTTTTTTTTGGCAGGTAGTGTTTCTTATTGTCTTGCACACTTTTTTTCTTTTTTTACATTCAGAATGCTTTAAAAATTCCATTTACAAGACAATTGTTTATAATAAAATTCTATTCAATCAGTAGATTCATAATGATTGAAAACAATGTTTTTGTTTGAGTTTGGGTTTGACCAATTCGTAACACCCACCCCCAAAAAAAAACTAATTAAGACATGCGTGTCCATCAACCTTAAACAATAATCTTTGTCAATTTTATTTTCAGTCTTTATGATGGTCGATACTTGATCTATCTCTTACTGTTACATCCCCAGGCAACACCGGGCTCTACTGCTAGTAAATAAATATGAGACAGACACAATAAATGTAGCAAGTTAACTCAGACAACATCGGACATGATTGGTTAGGAAAAACAGGGAACTGTGCAAATGACACATTTTAACTTTAAAGACTAACTGTATATGCACAAATGAAAATTTGTTCTAGAGAATGAACCATGTAGCATTACAAAATGTAATTATCTGCTCTTGATTTGTGTACAAAATGTATATGTAAAAAAGGTAATCTGTTTTTTTTTGTGACAGTCTTTTTAGAGATGCAAAATGTAAATCACCTTGTCAGTTGGTACAAATCTCTTCAAATGACAGGCTATTCTTTGTAGTTTACAATTTCTCTCACCATTCATTAGAAGCCACAAACAGAAAAAAATACATTTGAAAGTCAAATCTATTTTTAAGATTTTAATTTTTTTTATATTTACATACCTTTCATGTATATCTGGTTGGCTGCTAGAACAACCTATTCTTGCATTCAAGTTCTGTAAGTATGTAAAGTGTTTTCTGTCAAACAAATATATACAGATGTCCTTGTCTGTTTTCACCCATGGACAGAGTGTTACCCTATTCTGGGTATGGCAATGCTTATGTTAGAATAGTAGGGTAATTTTTTTCATCTCAATCAGCCATTCCAATAAATATATAAAATCATATGTTTGTAAAATCCAAAGTAGAATTTGCATTGTTATTCATTCTGACCTGTCATCTCAGCTTCTGTCCTTTTCCCACTTCCTTAACATAGCTTCTCTGTACCTTGTCTGTAAATACTTTTCTGTTAAATGTTCTGATAAACTTTCCTCTATGATACTATGACTTTATGAATTTAAATGCAGTACTAGATTGGTGGCTAGGTCTCATCATTTCACAGTTGAAATGGCTAAATGTAACCATAAGTTCTATGCTAACAGTTTCTTTCAGCTTCTTCTTTTCCTGTCAGCTTTGATCTTCAAAAATTTAAATGCAATGTCAATCATTATCTACTGTCTTCCTGATTACTCTTCTATTGTTCTTGCTCAATTTTCGCTTGTGGAACTCTCTTCTGGCTTCTTGCTTTCCAGTCCAATTCAATCTTCAAAAATTGAAATGCAATGTCAATCGTTATCTACTGTCTTCCTGATTACTTTTCTATTGTTCTCGCTCCATTTTCGCATGTGGAACTCTCTTCTGGCTTCTTGCTTTCTGGTCAACTTTGATCTTCAAAAATTTAAATGTAATGTCAATTGTTATCAACAATTACACTTCTATTATTCTCACTCCTTAATAATGTTTGTATTTTATTCTTTCACACTTAGTAATCCCTTGTGTCTTAGTGGCGTTATTACCTTGCATGGTCTTCTTAATTCCTGTTCTTATATTGTTCTTCCTCCTTAATAATGATTTTCTTTCCCATATTCTCTCACACTCAATAACCCCTTGCATTTTAGTGGCTGTATTGTCTTAATTGGGGTGAAATGATTATTATTATTTCTTCTTACTATATTTTGCAGGCACACATATGTTTGAGTGGACATCCCTGTTTTAATACAGTGAAATCAATGTCTAGCAACCTAGAAATTAAAAGTCTTAATAAAGTCTCATTTCTTTAGGTTAATTGCCAATATGTTAATGGTTATTACTGAATTTGTCAGGCTTTATATCAGAATGACAAGGCTTGGGCTGTGGTTTTAGATATCTTGAAGGTGTTTGACAAGTTTGGCAGGCTGGCCTTCTTTACAAGCTCAAGGGCTATGACATCTCTGGCTGGATTTTTGACTTAATTCAATCAGTTTTCACAAATCAAGTTATGATGGTTGTGTTGAAGAGTCATTCTTTTAGAACACTTCACATTAATACGGAGTTTCCCCCCAGGGCTGTATCCTTGGACTGACCTATATTGGATCTTATTTTCATTAATGGTTTCCTGATGTCAACAGTTCCAAACCAGGTATTAATGCTGGTGACAAAACTATTTACTCTTAATAGTAAGTCTGATAGGTTCAACAAATTAAAACTGGCAACTGCTCTTGAAAATTACCCCTAATCAGTTGTTAACTGGGGCAAGAAATGGCTTGTAAATTTCAAAACCTCCAAATGAAACTACTATCCTTTAATCATTATAGATAACCACTTTTTCCCTCCATCAGCATGGCTGATGCTAACCTCCAGAAGAGTAAATCATTGTGCTTTCTTCTTCTCATGTTTTCTACTGGCATGAAGAGAAGTGATTTTATTGAATCAATTACTAGGTCTTCTGTTAGGAAACTTGGTTCACTGTATCGTGATAGCCAGAATCCATTTCATATGGTTATAAATTTACCATTCGTCCATATTTGGTTTCGTGCTTCAAAGAATGGTTTGCAATGTAATTGGTCTTGACCTGGCATCTCAACATTATTCTCTTTCCTACCACTCTAAGATGACTTCCCTCTGTCTTTTCTATAAATATTTTCATAGCAGTTGTTCTCATGAGCTCTTCTCATTGGTACCTTAATTGTTTGAATTAAAGCGTAATACTAGATTGGAAAATAGGTCTCATTGTCTTACTGTTGAATTAGCTAGATGTAATTGTATGTTCTATTCTAATAGTTTCTTTTCTCATACTTCCTGCATGTGGAACTTCTTGCTCCCCTGCCATCTATGACCTTCAAAAATTTAAATGCAACTTCATTCGCCATCTTAATTCCTGTTCTTTTATCGTCTTCATTTAAGTCTTCTCCTTCTCTTCCTCTCTTAGTAAATCCTTGCATCTTAGTGGCTTTATCACCTTGCTCGAGGTAAAAAAATTTAAAAAAAAGAAAGAAAAGAAACTGACCCTTGATAGGAATTAATCCTGTATTCCATTTTTTGTTAATCTGGGAAACAAAGTGATTTTCCTGATTAAAAAAGAGAATACAAGTTCACTTCCCATAAGGAGGCACATTATCTTCATTAAGACTTTCAATCACTAGGATGGTAGATATTAATTTCAGTGTTTGAGAAACAGTGATGTCTACTCAAACATGAGTACTCACTGAATATAACATTTATCATAATAATAGCTAGTTAGCAATTTTTTATTTTTATTATTTTATTATTTTTTATTTATTTTTATTATTTTATTTTTATTTTTTTTATTATTTTATTTTTTATTTTTATTATTTTATTTTATTTTAATTTTTATATTTTCAGTTCTATTTTAAAAAATTTATATTTAAAAAAGATTGAAAATATAGTTTTATGTTATAGATTATAGTTGTTTAGTCTTTGGAGTCATGATGTGGTTGCAAGTAACATAATCGAAATTTGTTTTTTTGTCTGAATTAATTAACTCTGAAAAATTTAAAATTACAAAAAGGGACAACTCTATGCCAAAAAAAAATCAAAATAAATTTTTTATTAAAACATATGTCATTTAATAATAATATAATTTTTTCTTATAAAATAGTTTTTGTTTACAAGTACTGAAAAAAAACATTGTACTGAATATATTGGAAACCTTAATTGTCTTTTATTTTGATTTATTTTTATTTTTCCATGGCCTGTGTGAATATCCAAAAAATACATTTCCTTTATTCCATCAGTTCTCAAATAAATAAATTTATCCTGATCTTCCATGCCACATACATTGAAATGAACCATTCTTGTTTCCTTTGTGTTCCATTTGTAAGAAGGAAGTTCCATTTTGACAGCTTTTTCCTGAGAGTCAGTGCTTTGAGGAATAGACTTCTGAGATAATATTTCTCCAATCACTTCAATCTTAGCATTTTCAAGTCTAGGATTAAACCTTATCTTTCCTACATATAAGAATGATAAATATTCTTATTTCCTCCTTTTTATGTTCATAGAACAACCTCATTCAGATTTTTAAAAATTGGTTCATATATTGGTTTGCTCCTTTTGATATGATTCCCAAAGACCCAAATATTTATTTACTTTTCACATACATTTTACAGGGGTTTTTAACCCACTTTACATCAAAAAAAGCCAATTAATTATGTGATATCTGATTGGCATATAAAATTTTTTTTTTAAAAATTTCTTTTAAAATTTTTTTGCATCTTATATGCCATAACAAGAATTTTACAAATTTTACTAATTTTTTTTGATTTGCCCACTGAAATTAAAATTAGCAAACTTATACACCAAAAAAATATGGTAATTTATAACTCAAGACTTTAATGTTAAGATAAAACAGTATTTAATTACAATGTTAAAGAAAGGAAAACTCAACCAAAGATGATTAACCAGGAGTGGATATAAAAACCTTTTATTAATGCATTTCAGCTTTAACGTCCGGTAAATCCTAAATCAAAAACCCAAAGTTTGACACAATAATTCACACTAATTTTCATCTGGATAGTTTTCTTTTCAATAGTTACTCAATAACCACTCAATAATCATTTGGTTATTCAGTAGCCTGACAACACTATTTATTATGGCAGAGAACATCATACTTATTATAAAACCCAGATTTGTGTGTGTGTGTGTCTGTACGTTTATATATTGGATCAGATTTCCTACATTTTTCAACCAATTTCAACAAAACTTCACAGGACTATGTAAAATTACCTTTGCGGTGGTTCTGACAGCACCAAAAATTGGAAAAAAACAATTGTTTTTGCACGAAATCAATTTGAAAACATGATTAAGAGCAATTCCGAGAATGAAAGGGGACAACTCATATCGATTTATACTTATTATAAAACCCAGGTTGTTTTGTGTTGTGTGTGTGTGTGTGTTCATTTATATATGGGATCGGATTTCCTACATTTTCAACCGATTTCAACAAAACTTCTTTTTTTTTTTTTTTGGCAGGTAGTGTTTCTTATTGTCTTGCACACTTTTTCTTTATTTTACATTCAGAATGCTTTAAAATTCCATTTACAAGACAATTGTTTATAATAAAATTCTATTCAATCGATAGACTCATAATGATTGAAAACAATGTTTTTGTTTCAGTTTGGATTTGACCAATTCATTAAAAAAAACCCAAAAAAAACAGAAAAAAAACTAATTAAGACATGCGTGTCCATCAACCTTAAACAATAATCTTTATCAATTTTATTTTTCAGTCTTTATGATGGTCGATACTTGATCTATCTCTTACTGTTACATTCCCGGGCAATGCTGGGCTGTACTGCTAGTATATTCATAAATCCAGAGTGTCAGGCTCGAACCTCAATATTGGTAGTTACTCATTTTCTTCCTATATGACAATTTTCAATGCCCCATTCTAATGATTTCCATTTCAAGATCCTTATGTTCACTTTGTTTATCAAATGATTTCAAAAATATATTTTTGTTGGCTGGTGCTGTAACATCTATTAGGAGACATTATCCTATTATAATTATGCTTGTTTCTCTTCATTTTCAAACATTTTTATTACATTCCTGCAAAAACCTCATAAATAATGAACTATTCCATTTTGATTGTGTGCTGGGGGAAAAGGCACTACTTAAAAGAAATTGAGAAATTGAAAAACAAAAAATAAAGGGAAGATAGAAATGGCAAGAGAGAATCAGTGTTAAGCTGTTAAAGCAGATACTACACTTTTCTATCATTAAAGAAGTGATTGTATTTTCTTGTTGACCCACGCTGTCAGGATGTGTCACAAGGTCAGTTTAATGTGGATAGCCCAAACTCAGAAACCCGGCAATGTCCAAAAATAGCCCAACTTCCACAAACGTCAGTATAACTACTGATCCCCTCTCTTTAGTGCAATGAAGGAGGTATTTCCGCAGACAGCTGTTTCCCGAGACCGGCTCCCTCTCAATAATATTATTAGTTACACTCTGTCTGCAGACAGAGACAAAATTGAGTTGTGTTTTGTCTGAAGAGGGAGACACAATTGAGAGATAAAATGTAGTTTACCTCCCTGAGGGCAGATATCACACTTTGATTCCAGCCAAAAGGTCAAAAATGATGGTGTATGCAATAAAAGTGCCATTTTTCAAACACAGAGTATTGAATGGTAGAAACTGAGTAATGTATTTGTCAAAAATCCAGTTACCATTAATAAAAAGCAAAAAATATTTTGAATTATTTTAAAATTAAAATTAAGAGAAATGCACAATAAAAGACAAGGATTTAGCTAGATCCCCCAAAGAAAAAAAGAAAGAAGGGAAGACTTTTTTGAAGAGAGAGAAATAGATTAAGCTGGTAAGAACAGATACTACACTTTGATCCCAGGGTGAGAAGCAAGAATAACCACAATAAAAGCGGCATTTTCAGACACACAGTATTGAACAATGGAAACCAAATAAGGCAATTGCTAAAAATCCAGTTACTATTAATAAAATAGCAATATCTGCTGAATTATTTTTAAATTATTATTACGAGAAATGTTTGTAAGACAAGGATTTGGCTAGAAAGAAAGAAAGAATGAAGGGAAGATAAAATGTTTAACGTCTTCTGCCTTCTTTTCTTTATGCCGCTTGATTCTTTTGGGAACATAGGGCCACAATAATACCTCTCCAATGGATGCAGTTCCAGGCAATAAATTTGTTTAACTGATGTTGTAAACCAGCTGCCTTCAGATTTGCTTCAAAAACATTTTAAATGCAAAAGTTTTGATCGAATCAAAGTTTCCTTTGTGGATTCAGTCAAAGGACCTTAACCAACACTAGAAACAACCATCTGGTTGATTGGATCCATCCTCATTTCTATTTTTTGATGTCAATCTTAAAAAAAATTTTTCAGTCCTGTCCCACATTTTGGTCAATGGAGATGAATGGTCCAGACATTTAACTTTGATATTGAGGATGAATTATGGTTTGCCAATACCTCATAAATAATGGACTATTCTACTTTTTGAAAATTGACATGTATGACTACTTGGTTTCAGTGAGAAAATTAAAGACAGAAAGAAGGGAAAATAGGAGTGTTTAAATGGCTGTTTCAGTAAAATGGAAAAAAAGTTGTCAATTTCAGATCTTTTCATTTGTACCCACTTCTTAAAATAACAACCAGTATTCATTTTTATGATTGTTATTGCAATATTTTGTTAAAGTTGTTAAGCTTAAGTATTTAATGATGTGATAAGGGAATTTCTATGGATATTTTATTGTCATAAAACTCGTCATGAGCCTCTTCCATCATTAACTTAAGAAAAATTAAGATTCATCAGAAAATTTAAATAGGAAAACCATGAAATTTACATGTGTCTTTATAGTTATTATTATTATCAGTATTATTATTATTATTACTAGAATTTTGAAAGCAACATTATCTGGTCAGATCATATGTTCCATAATCCATTATGGCTGTAAGTGCACTGTGTACTACAGCTATAGCAGCAGTGGTATGTCTAGGACAAGATACAGCCCATCTGTCTTCAGGCTGGTTTTAAAATTCAAAGTTTTTCTTCTAGACTGGCTGCCACCTGAAGGCAAGAGAGCATAGTCTCCTTTATTATTTAACCCATAGCTGTAGGAAGATAGCATGCTTTTTTCAAGCACATGAATGAAACAGAATTGAGATAAAAATTGAAATTTTTTTAGGTTGATTTGAATTTTTTGGAACAATAACCATTACACTATCCACATCTCCACATTACTTGGTGGCTCTTGCACAATATCTAGCAATAACAAAGATTTTAACAACTCTGGCATACTACAAAAGATTTTTGCCAAATTCAGTCCACTGTTTATTCTTTTGGTGTGTTTTTTTTTTTACTGTTAGATGGTTATTTCCAGCAATTGATTGTTGCTGGCTTTGTTTTGATGGTCAAATTCAGGCGTATGCTGCTAATCCCCTTCAAAGGAAAAGGAAGGTGTTGTTTTGGCTGGCAACAAATGAGAGAAAGAAAGGGCAAATGATCCTTCACATGTTCCAAATGAGGAATAAAACAACATTGTCAAACAAATTTGAATACAATTTAATAACAACAATGGTAACATTTAAGTAAGAGCGAAAAGATGTTCTCAGAAGAGTTAAAGAGAATTTGTAAAGAGTGTAGAGAAATAAATTTTTGGAAAATCAAATTTCCATGTACATACAAATGTGTGTATATTATATGTAGATTTGATTTTATCTTGCTTCATTTGATCTCTCTGTAAGGCAATAGTACCAAAATGAGAAGTCCTTCTTCAGTGTGGTGTAAGTGAAAATGCTATATATTTTCCTGTGTGTCCCTGCTGTGAGTCCCTCTTCTATGTATTCCTGTCTATGCTTGCTGTGAGCAATTCTGTGTGCACTCCTGTGTGTGGTTGCTGTGAGTCTCCTGTGTGTCTGTCCTTATATATGCTGGAAATACACTCTAAATGGGTGAGCAAAATTTAATATTTTTTGCCATGTTCCCATTGTTTGAGAAAGTCACGTTAATATTAATTCAGTACCTGTCATTTCATTGATGGCAACATGATCAAATTTCAAATCTAAACTGTTTGTCCATTTAAAATACTTTTTATTTTACATTGATATTCACCCTCTACAAAGTCTGGGAGCCTCTCAAGGTAGAGGGTTACAGATTAAGAGGTACAGTTTATGCAGATATGTTGGGAAGATAACAGTTAGCCCTAGACTTGAACAGGTTAAGAGTGTAGTGATCAGAGAAGCATCCTCTTGGGAGTCAGTTCCACAAAGAAGCATTTTTTGGAAAGAAGCTGCTCAAGTAGAACCTACATTTCACCAGGGGAATACAAAGGGAATGAGGGTGGTTTACTACAATGTGCATGGCATGTTAGGTCTTAGCCGTGAAGGTTAAAACTGGTGAAACTTAGGGATTTAGTTTGTCTGAACACTTAGTGATAGAACAGCGAGAGGCTTGCAACATTTCATCTGTGAGAAAAGAGTCTGTAGGGTGGAAAATAATCATTTCTATAATCACCAACAATTCCACCAAAAGAATCTGCCTAGCTCAACTCGTGAAAATCTCAAATTTAAATTTGAATATGGCCGGCTGATAAGGTATGATTCCACACCCAAGTAATTTACAAACTTTCTATCTTTTGTGGTTTTCATATTATAATTCTTGGATTAATTTTAATTCATGCATATATATATATATATATATATATATAGTAATGATACAATATGGTAATCTGTATGGAATTTCCAAGAGGATATAGATTCAGGTAGAGCTCTATGTCAAAAAACAGAGCAAAATTATTATTAATTAAAGAATATCAAACACTTAAAATCCCATAGGTAATAATTTTTATTTCATGAGAGCTCGACAAACCAACTCTCAATCATCAAGACCTACAAACAAATCACAAATGAAATGGAAAAAAAATGTTCCAGGTTAAAATCAAGAGATATTGCTATCTTATTTAAAGAGTGGGAAAAGAGACAGAGAGTGTTGACTTATTTTGATATACTGACTTGATGGAGAAAGGGCTTAAAGTTTATTTAGTTCAGTGTCAATCGGAAACAATTCTGGTCTGGTTCTGTCAATGGCCAAATTTCAGTGCTGATATAATTCATTCTACAAATTATTTGCAAATAATATTAAAAGACAACATTTTGAAATTAGCAAAAAATTTTCATAAGCTTTTTATATAATTAACCAAGAAATTTAAATTAAATTAATACCTAAGAGATTTGAATTAAATGATTATTAATTATATTCAGAGAAATATATTTATAAAGGTTATGTACCTAGAATCTTGAACTTTTATATCTTAAATGTATTTATTAATATTTAGTAGGATATGAATGTATTTTAAACTAAGGAAAAGTTAGATTGGGGTTAATCCCCTGTATTTCATTCAACAAATTCTCTGTAAATAATATTAAAAAATGGATATATTTGGGCAGCAAACATGTTTCGCTGAATATGAGCATGATGATAATATTCAATACACTTAGAATTGTGGCAAGTTGACTTGAATTTCATTGGGATAAATTAGGAAATTGTGGTAGAAATTTACACTTTTTCAGACAACAGTACAATAGAATTCTGCAAGGATATTGAAAAGTGAGGAGACTTTCTATCACGCATTTTCCTATAATAAGCACTTGACATCTGACATGAACATAAAAATGAACAAAATAATCTTTGTTATAAAATAAAAGCTGATTGTCTGTCCATCCCACACTGTGTGCATGTTAATTTACCATGCGACATATATGCATATGTCTTTGTTGCACACAAATGACTTACATATGTTTGTACAATTTAATGCACATGAAAACACACACAATTTCACTGAATTTGAAATAAAACACTGGAAACAGATATTCCCCTTCCTACTCAGTCCATGTGCTGAGCATAAAGTTGGAGACAAAAAAATGTTAAGTAGTAGTTAAGTATTTAAACCTTAAAAAAATCAGGTAATTATAAGATTTTATTGAAATTTTCAGATATTATTCAGTGATGAATAGAATTATTTGTTAATAAAAGTTGCTGTTTTGTTTACTTTTTTAATAAAAATATTATTTTATTTTATGGTTATAAGAATGCATGCTGATAATCATACTCATTTAAAAATGTTTTTTTTTAATTATTATGTTTTTCATAATAAATATTCTTTAAAAACGCCTGGTAATTATGCACCAAACCAATATTAAATTGGGTAGGAAAGGGGATCCACTGGGAAATCTGCAATATAATAAATAATTTTATTGAGATTTTCAGAAATTATTCAGTAATGAATAGAATTATTTTTTAAAGCTTTTTTTTTTAATGAGGTAGAAATATTTTTAGGACTGTCATTAAATTAAAATATAAATGCACCCATACAAACTTAAATATATACAATTTGAATGAAAATGGATATCTGTAGAGCAAGTGTTAATTTGCATTTCTGTCTGACAACAAACCTGGATAATAGGAAAAAAGTATAATCCGATCCTTTGAAGTTATTTTTACAACTTCTTCTATATTTAAACAGAATATATTTTCTAATAAATGATGCTAATCCAATTATACAAATCCATATATATATATGTATGTGTATGTGTGTGTGTTTGTGTGTAAAATTTCGGGTAGAATATATCTATGAAAAGACTATGAATAAAGACAAAGGAAAACTTCTTAGTCAATGTGTTTTATCATCAGAAGGACTTTATCAAGGCAAATATGGAACAAAATGCATTTGCCTTGATAAAGTCCCTCAGTGGATGAAATGTATCAGCTAAGATAAATTTTCCTTTTGTTTTTATTCATATATATATATATATATATAAATCATACCACTGCCTCCTTGAGCAGACACCACATGTGTCAGTTGTCTGACCAAAGAACCATAAAAAAATATATAGCCACCCAGAATGTAGAAGTTCCTGTAAGAAAAATTCTAGTTGATAACATGATCATCCTTCATAAATCCTGTGACTGAAAACATCTTGCTGTCAGAGAAACCCTCTAAATAAAACATCTGGCACCTAGTATTAATCTCACCTTATTTAACAGTGGGAATAATGCATTAAAAGTTTTTTAAAAACAGAAAAACTCCAACCTGAAATACAGCCAAATTTCCTTTCACAGCATTTGGAATAAATGCTACTACTATAGAGGCACCATGCTCTACATCTCAAACAGACAACCATGAAAAGAAATTGATAACATTCAACAGCAAGAATCCTAGAAAATGGATAAAGAAGTGACCAAAAGTGATTGGGACAGCAGACACTATAGACAATTTATACATTCCCTTACACCCACCAAACAGAAAAATATAAGATTATAAAAACTAAATAAAAAAAAATCATCAAATTTTCCTTGTCTGTCATATTTAGAAAGTCTCCACACTTTTCAGTATCTTTGCAGACCTCCATTTTACTGTTGTCTGGAAAAGTGTAAATTTTTACCACATTTATTCCATTGAAATTCAAGTCAACTTGCCACAGTTCTAAGTGTATTGAACATTATCATCATGTTCATTATGACTGGGGCGTGGTCATAGGCTCCCTTTGCAGCTGAGCACCTGGCCAGTTTTTTCTTTTGTTTTATTCATTTCACACCAAGCAAGGTGATAATGCTACTAGAATGCTGGTGGTTACAGGGAGTGAAAGTGAAAGTGTTATGGTCCGATTCCTTGTACCACGGTGATAGTCCAAGGTAGAACCAATAAAGAAGAACTCAAACACGGATGTGGAATAACACAGATATATTACAAACAGGAATATATACAGAGAAGTAGAAATGTTAGTATGAACAATCAGGTTTAGTAGAGAGAACAATGTAGTCTCGACCAGTATCACTATTCCAATGTCTTGCTGTAATTGTCTGAACGCGACTCTGTTTCAGACTGCCTCTGACTCGATTGACTGACTCGCTCGCTCTGACTGACTCCTGATGGACTTCACTCCAAACTTCAGACTGAACTCCCTTGAGGCACAGTATTTATTACGTATGGAATAGTCCACTATGTTATTACGGGTAAGGTCCTATAACAGAAAGTGAAAGAGAAGTTGAACACTGAGAATGGGGAGGATTGAGGAAAAAAGATATAGGGTTCAAGAAGACAGAACATGATGATTGATGTTGCATTTAAATCAAATCTTTCTGCCTATTCTTATATTCATATCACAGGTTACATTCAGAAACCCTTGACCTTGAATAGCTCTTAAGATTTGTATTGGGTTAACTTTAGAAGAAAAAATTATCTAAAACAGCTTCTGGCTTATATATATTTATACCATTAGTGTGCATGGGAAAATCACAGATAATTACAGAATTCTCAGTGGACCAACTTTCTTACCCAATATCATATATGTGTTATACTCTTGAATTTGTTTTCTTCACTTATTCTATAACTAAAATTCATTTGACCAAGTTTTGCCTATCTTGATCTTCATAAATATACTTATACTGTGCTATGACTAATAACTCATCTGAAATTCTTTGATTTCAAACTGAACCTTTTATTTAATCTTATTTTATTAACAACAAAGATGAGGTAATGTAAATATGTAAATGATATTGTCTTTTATATTTGATTAATTGTTTTTATACCTTTAGCTAAGACCTAGTAGTTATCCAAGTTTTGACTTCTTTGCAATTTCATCCAGTGACCTCTGCACAAACAGCACACTTGAAACTTTTGTCCAAGGGTGTTATATAGGAATAAAGTGTCATTGCTGACACTGGAGTTTGAACACAGATCAACAGAGAACAAACACAGGTGATCCTATTTTGAATAAGTGGATCACATGATGGTAAAGGAATTGTATATATGGAAATTAGCATGGCGTCTAATGGATCACTATCCGGATTACTTCGGTAGTGTGCTTGTCAAACTCTCTGCCTCTGTGTAGAGAGGAACCCAGACAAGGCTATGCCAAAGGGCAGAGTCTCATCAGGGGTGGTAGACAGCTACCCAACCTCATTTTTAGGGGGTCTACGGGAAATTTTTGCCCAAGCTTATGGGCTCGGGTACCCCACAATAAACTCGGCTTTGTGCCACATCCGACCGTGTGGAGTGTTTAGTGAATATCTCACTATACGGAATACTTCGGTAGTGTGCCTCTGTGTAGAGAAGAACTCAGACAAGGCAATGCCAAAGGGCAGAGTCTCATCTGGGGTGGTAGACAGCTACCCAACCCCGTTTTTAGGGGGTCTACAGGAAATTTTTGCCCGAGCCTACGCGGTTGGATATCCCACAATAAACTTGGCTTTGTGCCACATCCAACCACGTATGGCAGTTAGTGAATATCATCACTATACAGATTACTATTTGGTGGTTACTATTCGAGCAAGTATTATCGAGCAAGGACTATTAGTGCAAGGGTTATTCAAAGGCATCTGACACCAGTATTGTTCAACGGCATTACTATAGTTGTATCTGTGATTACAGAGTCTCTACTACAATGAGCATTATGAAAGTGACTACAATGTTGATATTACAAAAGTGGCAATGAGTGTACGTTGACATCACAAAAAAGGCAAAAAGAAATATTTTTAACTTTAAAAGAAAAAATCATTTTGATAAAAGAATAAAATTTAAATAAATGGCCAAATTATAATTTGGATCTTTTTTTTTTTAAAAATCAGAATTATATGATTCTGAATAAAAGAGAATTGGGATCATTGTAAAGAAACAGTTAGAAATGATATGCAAGGCTGTCCATATAGTCTGTTTACAATTTAAAGAATTTATTACAAAAGTAATACATGTGGAAATTCTTACAAAATAAGAAATAGATATTGAAGTTTTTTGACTAATTTAATACACCACTATATGGGCACCATTAATTGCATGAAGAACATTCCGTCCTGGGTATGACGATAAACTACATCTGCTTCCTGGTTAAGATGATAAACTACATCCACATCCTGGGTAAGATGATAAACTGCATCCAACATCAAGGCCTTTGATCAGGAGGCTTCAAGGAGCATGGAACCATCTATTAATTGCTGGTGTTCCTAGGTCCATCCTGACCTGGGGTGGTAGCACCTGTTAGGGGGTCCCAAATATGGGCAAATAGTTGACACCAAACTAGGGTCAAAACACTATGAAAGTGTAAAAATAAATTTTAATACCAGCAATACATTTTTAAAGAAAATAAATATTAACAGCAATGCATTTTTGAAAAAAATATTACCAGCAATAAAAATAGTGTCGGCATTAAATAACCCACTGAGGTTGATATACTGTAAAACAAAACATAGCGAACCAATCCAAATGAAGCACATCAAGATGGTACTTGATTTTTTGCTATGTTCACTGTAGCATAGCCTCATCAATCATTTATCATTTGACTCAAGTGCCTGTATGAGTTGCACTTTACGCTTTGTAAACATACAATCACAAGTTTTTGTGTAGGACTATTTTTACTGTTATATATGTCACCTGTAAATGTCCGGCAGCAGTACGGATGGACATTGTACGAGAATGCTGAAAGGCTTGTTTTACACAATGTTTTCCTCAGATGTTCTTGGTTGTTCACTCCTCCCTTTATCCAACACTGTTTTTGTCTCCATAAATTTCTTGTGCCATACATGAATTGACAGATGTGCCAGTGGATCACTTTCATACTTAGTTCTGTAGTTTTGTTTAGTCAGCGTAGATTTTTTTAATAAACCATGACACACATTGTGTCTTTTATGTAGAGTAGCCTTTTTTTACAGGTTCATTTAGCAGTACCTCTTTCATCATCAGGAGACCTGAAATACACAAATGCAATGTGGTTAAAAACTTTGATAACTACTGAGTACATAGAATAAATTTGAATTACTGATAAATATAGCTAGACATCCGATTGAATTCGATCCCGGCTTGAAGGAATCGGATGTCTAGCCATCTTTATCAAGTACCTCTTTCATCATTAGGAGACCTGAAATACAGAAATGCAATGTAATATAAAAAACTTTGATAACTACTGAAACATAGAATAAATCTGAATTACTGATAAATATAGCTAGACATCCGATTGAGTTCGATCCAGGCTTGAAGGAATCGGATGTCTAACCATCTTTATCAGTACCTCTTTCATCATTAGGAGACCTGAAAAATACAAATGCAACGTAATTAAAAACTTTGATAACTACTGAAAACATAGTATAAATCTAAATTGATAAATATAGCTAGATTGAGTTTGGATCCCGGCTTGAAGGAATCGGATGTTGAATTCGATCCTCTTTCATCATTAGGAGAAGGAATCAGAAATGCAACGTAATTGAAACTTTGATAACTACTGAAAACATAGTATAAATTAAATGATAAATATAGGTAGACATCCGATTGAGTTCGATCCTGGGTTGAAGGAATCGGATGTCTAACCATCTTTATCACCTCTTTCATCATTAGGAGACCTGAAATACAGAAATGCAATGTAATTGAAAACTTTGATAACTACTGAAAACATAGTATAAATCTAAATTACTGATAAATATTGCTAGACATCCGATTGAATTCGATCCCGGCTTGAAGGAATCGGATGTCAAATAAAACCATCTTTATCAGTACCTCTTTCATCATTAGGAGACCTGAAATACAGAAATGCAACGTAATTGAAACTTTGATAACTACTGAAAACATAGTATAAATCTAAATTACTGATAAATATAGCTAGACATCCGATTGAGTTCGATCCAGGCTTGAAGGAATCGGATGTCTCCAACCATCTTTATCAGTACCTTTCATCATTTCATCATTGAAAGGAAACCTGAAATACAGATAAAATGCAGACATGATTGAATTGAAAAACTAACCAACTTTGATAACTATCATTAGGAGACCTGAAGTACAGAAATGCAAGTAATGAAACTTGATAAAAAAACTGATAAATTACTGATAATAGCTAGACATCCGATTGAGTTCGATCCCGGCTTGAAGGAATCGGATGTCTAACCATCTTTATCAGTACCTCTTTCATCATTAGGAGACCTGAAATACAGAAATGCAACGTAATTGAAACTTTAATAACTACTGAGAAAACATAGAATAAATCTAAATTACTGATAAATATAGCTAGACATCCGATTGAGTTCGATCCCGGGTTGAAGGAATCGGATGTTCAACCATCTTTATCAGTACCTCTTTTCATCATTAGGAGACCTGAAATACAGAAATGCAACGTAATTGAAACTTTGATAACTACAGAAAACATAGTATAAATCTAAATTACTGATAAATATTGCTAGACATCCGATTGAGTTCGATCCCGGCTTGAAGGAATCGGATGTCTAACCATCTTTATCAGTACCTCTTTCATCATTAGGAGACCTGAAATACAGAAATGCAATGTAATTAAAACTTTGATAACTACTGAAAACATAGTATAAATCTAAATACTGATAAATATAGCTAGACATCCGATTGAGTTCGATCCCGGCTTGAAGGAATCGGGTGTCTAACCATCTTTATCAGTACCTCTTTCATCATTAGGAGACCTGAAATACAGAAATGCAACGTAATTGAAACTTTGATAACTACTGAAAACATAGTATAAATCTAAATTACTGATAAATATTGCTAGACATCCGATTGAATTCGATCCAGGCTTGAAGGAATCGGATGTCTAACCATCTTTATCAGTACCTCTTTCATCATTAGGAGACCTGAAATACAGAAATGCAATGTAATTAAAAACTTTAATAACTATTGAAAACATAGTATAAATCTAAATTACTGATAAATATTGCTAGACATCCGATTGAGTTCGATCCCGGCTTGAAGGAATCGGGATGTCTAACCATCTTTATCAGTACCTCTTTCATCATTAGGAGACCTGAAATACAGAAATGCAACGTAATTGAAACTTTGATAACTACTGAAAACATAGTATAAATCTAAATTACTGATAAATATAGCTAGACATCCGATTGAGTTCGATCCCGGGTTGAAGGAATCGGATGTTAACCATCTTTATCAGTACCTCTTTCATCATTAGGAGACCTGAAATACAGAAATGCAAACGTAATTGAAACTTTAATAATTCTAAAACTGATAAATATAGCTAGACATCCGATTGAGTTCGAACCTGGGTTGAAGGAATTCAACCATCATTATCAGTACCCTTTCATCATTATTAGACCTGAAATACAGAAATGCAACGTAATTGAAACTTTGATAACTACTGAAAACATAGTATAAATCTAAATTACTGATAAATATTGCTAGACATCCGATTGAATTCGATCCCGGCTTGAAGGAATCGGATGTCTAACCATCTTTATCAGTACCCTTTCATCATTAGGAGACCTGAAATACAGAAATGCAACGTAATTGAAACTTTGATAACTACTGAAAACATAGTATAAATCTAAATTACTGATAAATATAGCTAGACATCCGATTGAATTCGATCCCGGCTTGAAGGAATCGGATGTCTAACCATCTTTATCAGTACCTCTTTCATCATTAGGAGACCTGAAATACAGAAATGCAACGTAATTGAAACTTTGATAACTACTGAAAACATAGTATAAATCTAAATTACTGATAAATATAGCTAGACATCCGATTGAGTTCGATCCCGGGTTGAAGGAATCGGATGTCTAACCATCTTTATCAGTACCTCTTTCATCATTAGGAGACCTGAAATACAGAAATGCAACGTAATTGAAACTTTGATAACTACTGAGAACATAGTATAAATCTAAATTACTGATAAATATTGCTAGACATCCGATTGAGTTCGATCCCGGCTTGAAGGAATCGGATGTCTAACCATCTTTATCAGTACCTCTTTTCATCATTAGGAGACCTGAAATACAGAAATGCAACGTAATTGAAACTTTGATAACTACTGAAAACATAGTATAAATCTAAATTACTGATAAATATTGCTAGACATCCGATTGAGTTCGATCCCGGCTTGAAGGAATCGGATGTCTAACCATCTTTATCAGTACCTCTTTCATCATTAGGAGACCTGAAATACAGAAATGCAACTTTAATTGAAACTTTAATAACTACTGAAAACATAGTATAAATCTAAATTACTGATAAATATAGCTAGACATCAAGATTGAGTTCGATCCTGAAAACATAGTATAATTTGAAGGAATCGGATGTCTAACCATCTTTATCAGTAACTCTAATTCATCATTAGGAGACCTGAAATACAGAAATGCAACGTAATTGAAACTTTGATAACTACTGAGAAAACATAGTATAAATCTAAATTACTGATAAATATTGCTAGACATCCGATTGAATTCGATCCCGGTTGAAGAATCGGATGTCTAACCATCTTTATCAGTACCTCTTTCATCATTAGAGACCTGAAATACAGAAATGCAACGTAATTGAAACTTTGATAACTACTGAAAACATAGTATAAATCTAAATTACTGATAAATATAGATTGAACATCCCAGATTGAGTTCAAACCATCATGAAGAATCGGATGTCTAAATTATCAGTGATAATTATGAAATAGAAATGCAGACATGGAAATTGAAACTTTGATAACTACTTAAAACATAGTATAAAAGGAATCGGACATTGTCTAACCATCTTTATCAGTACCTCTTTCATCATTAGGAGACCTGAAATACAGAAATGCAACGTAATTGAAACTTTGATAACTACTGAAAACATAGTATAAATCTAAATTACTGATAAATATAGCTAGACATCCGATTGAGTTCGATCCCGGGTTGAAGGAATCGGATGTCTAACCATCTTTATCAGTACCTCTTTCATCATTAGGAGACCTGAAATACAGAAATGCAACGTAATTGAAACTTTGATAACTACTGAAACATAGTATAAATCTAAATTACTGATAAATATTGCTAGACATCCGATTGAATTCGATCCCAATTCCTTTTGAAGGAATCGGATGTTCAACCATCTTTATCAGTACCTCTTTCATCATTAGGAGACCTGAAATACAGAAAATGCAAACGTAATTGAAACTTTGATAACTACTTGAAAGAACATAGTATAAATCTAAATTACTGATAAATATTGCTAGACATCCGATTGAATTCGATCCAGGCTTGAAGGAATCGGATGTCTAACCATCTTTATCAGTACCTCTTTCATCATTAGGAGACCTGAAATACAGAAATGCAACGTAATTGAAACTTTGATAACTACTGAAAACATAGTATAAATCTAAATTACTGATAAATATTGCTAGACATCCGATTGAAGTTCGATCCCGGCTTGAAGGAATCGGATGTCTAACCATCTTTATCAGTACCTCTTTCATCATTAGGAGACCTGAAATACAGAAATGCAACGTAATTGAAACTTTAATAACTACTGAAAACATAGTATAAATCTAAATTACTGATAAATATAGCTAGACATCCGATTGAATTCGATCCCGGCTTGAAGGAATCGGATGTCTAACCATCTTTATCAGTACCTCTTTCATCATTAGGAGACCTGAAATACAGAAATGCAAAACGTAATTGAAACTTTGATAACTACTGAAACATAGTATAAATCTAAATTACTGATAAATAAGCTAGACATCCGATTGAATTCGATCCAGGCTTGAAGGAATCGGATGTTAACCATCTTTATCAACCTCTTTCATCATTAGGAGACCTGAAATACAGAAATGCAACGTAATTGAAACTTTGATAACTACAGAGAAAACATAGTATAAATCTAAATTACTGATAAATATTGCTAGACATCCGATTGAATTCGATCCAGGCTTGAAGGAATCGGATCAAACCTAACCATCTTTTATCAGTACCTCTTTCATCATTAGGAGACCTGAAATACAGAAATGCAACGATAAATTGAAACTTTGATAACTACAGAGGAAACATAGTATAAATCTAAATTACTGATAAATATTGCTAAACATCCGATTGAGTTCGATCCTGAAAACTAGAAGGAATCGGATATAGCTAGACATCCGATTGAGTTCGATCCATCTTTATCAGTCAACCCTCTTTCATCATTAGGAGACCTGAAATACAGAAATGCAACGTAATTGAAAACTTTGATAACTACTGAAAACATAGTATAAATCTAAATTACTGATAAATATTGCTAGACATCCGATTGAGTTCGATCCTGGCTTGAAGGAATCGGATGTCTAACCATCTTATCAGTAAGGAATCATTAGGAGACCTGAAATACAGAAATGCAACAATAATTTGAAACTTTGATAATCTGAAAACATAGTATAAACCTAAATTTCTGATAAATATAGCTAGACATCCGATTGAGTTCGAAGGGTTGAAGGAATCGGATGTCCAACCATCAATCAGTACCTCTTTCATCATTGAAAGACCTGAAAACAGAAATAAAACTAAATTGAAACTTTGATAAACTGAAAACATAGTAGACATCCTGATAAATATTGCTAGACATCCGATTGAGTTGGGTTGAAGGAATCGGATGTCTAACCATCTTTATCAGTACCTTCATCATTAGGAGACCTGAAATACAGAAATGCAACGTAATTGAAACTTTGATAACTACTGAAAACATAGTATAAATCTAAATTACTGATAAATATAGCTAGACATCCGATTGAGGTTCGGAACCCAGGTTTGAAGGAATCGGATGTCTAACCATCTTTATCAGTACCTCTTTCATCATTAGGAGACCTGAAATACAGAAATGCAACGTAATTGAAACTTTAATAACTACTGAAAACATAGTATAAATCTAAATTACTGATAAATATTGCTAGACATCCGATTGAGTTCGAACCCGGGTTGAAGGAATCGGATGTCTAACCATCTTTATCAGTACCTCTTTTCATCATTAGGAGACCTGAAATACAGAAATGCAACGTAATTGAAACTTTGATAACTACAGAAAACATAGTATAAATCTAAATTACTGATAAATATAGCTAGACATCCGATTGAGTTCGATCCGGTTTGAAGGAATCGGATGTCTAACCATCTTTATCAGTACCTCTTTCATCATTAGGAGACCTGAAATACAGAAATGCAACGTAATTGAAACTTTGATAACTACTGAAAACATAGTACAAATCTAAATTACTGATAAATATTGCTAGACATCCGATTGAGTTCGATCCCGGGTTGAAGGAATCGGATGTCTAACCATCTTTATCAGTACCTCTTTCATCATTAGGAGACCTGAAATACAGAAATGCAACGTAATTGAAACTTTGATAACTACTGAAAACATAGTATAAATCTAAATTACTGATAAATATTGCTAGACATCCGATTGAGTTCGATCCGGGTTGAAGGAATCGGATGTCTAACCATCTTTATCAGTACCTCTTTCATTTCATCATTAGAGACCTGAAATACAGATAAAATGCAGAACGTAATTGAAACTTTTGATAACTACTGAAAACATAGTATAAATCTAAATTACTGATAAATATTAGCTAGACATCCGATTGAGTTCGATCCCGGCTTGAAGGAATCGGATGTCTAACCATCTTTATCAGTACCTCTTTTCATCATTAGGAGACCTGAAATACAGAAATGCAAAAACGTAATTGAAACTTTGATAACTACTGAAAACATAGTATAAATCTAAATTACTGATAAATATTGCTATACATCCGATTGTGTTCGATCACGGCTTGAAGGAATCGGATGTCTAACCATCTTTATCAGTAACTCTTTTATCATTAGGGACCTGAAATACAGAAATGCAACTTAAATGAAACTTTAATAACTACTAAAAACATAGTATAAATCTAAATTACTGATAAATATTGCTAGACATCCGATTGAATTCGATCCCGGCTTGAAGGAATCGGATGTCTAACCATCTTTATCAGTAGAGACCTCTTTCATCATTAGGAGACCTGAAATACAGAAATGCAAAACGTAATTGAAACTTTAATAACTACTGAGAACATAGTATAAATATAAATTACTGATAAATATGACAAGCTAGACATCCGATTGAGTTCGATCCCGGCTGAAAGGAATCGGATGTCTAACCATCTTTATCAGTACCTCTTTCATCATTAGGAGACCTGAAATACAGAAATGCAACGTAATTGAAACTTTGATAACTACTGAAAACATAGTATAAATTAAATTACTGATAAATATTGCTAGACATCCGATTGAGTTCGAACCCGGGTTGAAGGAATCGGATGTCTAACCATCTTTATCAGTACCTCTTTCATCATTAGGAGACCTGAAATACAGAAATGCAACGTAATTGAAACTTTAATAACTACTGAAAACATAGTATAAATCTAAATTACTGATAAATATTGCTAGACATCCGATTGAGTTCGAACCAGGCTTGAAGGAATCGGATGTCTAACCATCTTTATCAGTACCTCTTTCATCATTAGGAGACCTGAAATACAGAAATGCAACGTAATTGAAACTTTGATAACTACTGAAAACATAGTATAAATCTAAATTACTGATAAATATAGCTAGACATCCGATTGAATTCGATCCCTGGGTTGAAGGAATCGGATGTCTAACCATCTTTATCAGTACCTCTTCATCATTAGGAGACCTGAAATACAGAAATTGAAACTTTGATAATTGAAACTAAATTTTGATAAATACTGAAAACATAGATTATTAAATCTAAAGGAACTGATAAATATTGCATTAGGAGACATCCGCAACGTAATTGAAACTTTGTTGAAAACGATTAAATTACTGCTAAATATTGTTAGACAGGAATCGGATGTCTAACCATCTTTATCAGTACCTCTTTCATCATTAGGAGACCTGAAATACAGAAATGCAACGTAATTGAAACTTTGATAACTACTGAAAACATAGTATAAATCTAAATTACTGATAAATATTGCTAGACATCCGATTGGGTTCGATCCCGGCCTTGAAGGAATCGGATGTCTAACCATCTTTATCAGTACCTCTTTCATCATTAGGAGACCTGAAATACAGAAATGCAACGTAATTGAAACTTTGATAACTACTGAAAACATAGTATAAATCTAAATTACTGATAAACATTGCTAGACATCCGATTGAGTTCGATCCGGGTTGAAGGAATCGGATGTCTAACCATCTTTATCAGTACCTCTTTCATCATTAGGAGACCTGAAATACAGAAATGCAACGTAATTGAAACTTTGATAACTACTGAAAACATAGTATAAATCTAAATTACTGATAAATAATAGACATAGGCATCCGATTGAGGTTTCGATCCCGGGTTGAAGGAATCGGATGTCTAACCATCTTTATCAGTACACTCTTTTCATCATTAGGAGACCTGAAATACAGAAATGCAACGTAATTGAAACTTTGATAACGGAAAACATAGTATAAATTAAAAATTACTGATAAATATTTAGACATCAAGATTCGAACCCAGGTTTTAAAGGAATCGGATGTCTAACCATCTTTATCAGTAACCTCTTTCATCATTAGGAGACCTGAAAACAGAAATGCAACGTAATTGAAACTTTGATAACTACTGAAAACATAGTATAAATCTAAATTACTGATAAATATAGCTAGACATCCGATTGAGTTCGAACCCGGTTGAAGGAATCGGATGTCTAACCATCTTTATCAGTACCTCTTTCATCATTAGAAGACCTGAAATACAGAAATGCAACGTAATTGAAACTTTGATAACTACTGAAAACATAGTATAAATCTAAATTACTCATAAATATTGCTAGACATCCGATTGAGTTCGATCCCGGCTTAAAGGAATCGGATGTCTAACCATCTTTATCAGTACCTCTTTCATCATTAGGAGACCTGAAATACAGAAATGCAACGTAATTGAAACTTTGATAACTACTGAGAATAGTATAAATCTAAATTACTGATAAATATAGCTAGACATCCGATTGAGTTCGATCCCGGGTTGAAGGAATCGGATGTCTAACCATCTTTATCAGTACCTCTTTCATCATTAGGAGACCTGAAATACAGAAATGCAACGTAATTTGAAAACTTTGATAACTACTGAAAACATAGTATAAATTAAATTATTGATAAATATTGCTAGACATCCGAAAGTTCGATCCAGGCTTGAAGGAATCGGATGTTCAACCATCTTTAAATATTCATCATTAGGAGAGACAGAAATCAACGTAATTGAAACTTTAATAACTTGAAAACATAGTATAAATTTAAATTACTGATAAATATTGATAGACATCCGATTGGGTTCGATCCCGGGAAGGAATCGGATGTTCAACCATCTTTATCAGTAACTCTTTCATCATTAGAAGACCTGAAATACAGAAATGCAAAATTGAAACTTTGATAACTAAATTACTGATAAATATAGACATATAAATCTAAATCTAACCCAACCTTGATAAATAAGAAAAAATACAGAAGACATCCGATTGAAAGTTCGATCCCGGCTTGAAGGAATCGGATCATCATTAGAGTGAAATACAGAAATGCAACGTAATTGAAACTTTGATAACTACTGAAAAAACATAGAATCTGAATTACTGATTATGCTAGACATCATCGATCCCTTGAAGGAATCGGATGCCTGAAGGAATCGGTGTTAACCATCTTTATCAGTACCTTTCATCAAGAGACCTGAAATACAGAAATGCAACGTAATTGAAACTTTGATAACTACTGAGAACATAGTATAAATCTAAATTACTGATAAATATTGCTAGACATCCGATTGAGTTCGTTCCCGGCTTGAAGGAATCGGATGTCTAACCATCTTTATCAGTAACTCTTTCATGATTAGGAGACCTGAAATACAGAAATGCAACATAATTGAAACTTTGATAACTACTGAGAACATAGTATAAATCTAAATTACTGATAAATATAGCTAGACATCCCGATTGATTTTTTCGATCCCGGTTTAAGGAAAAATTTGATGTCAGAGAACCATCTTTATCAGTAACTCGATTTCATCATTAGGAGACCTTTGTCAAATCACATTAGGAAATGAAAACGAAATTGAAACTTTGATAACTACTGAGAACATAGTATAAATCTAAATTACTGATAAATATTGCTAGACATCCGATTGAGTTTGATCCTGGCTTGAAGGAATTGGATGTCTCAACCATCTTTATCAGTAACTCTTTCATCATTAGGAAGACCTGAAATACAGAAATGCAACGTAATTGAAACTTTGATAACTACTGAGAACATAGTATAAATCTAAATTACTGATAAATATTGCTAGACATCCGATTGAGTTCGATTATTGCTTGAAGGAATCGGATGTCTAACCATCTTTATCAGTAACTTTCATCATTAGGAGACCTGAAATACAGAAATGCAACGTAATTGAAACTTTGATAACTACTGAAAAACATAGTATAAATCTAAATTACTGATAAATATTCCTAGACATCCGATTGAGTTCGATCCCGGTTTGAAGGAATCGGATGTTCAACCATCTTTATCAAATCCTCTTTCATCATTAGGAGACCTGAAATACAGAAATGCAAAAATGTAATTGAAACTTTGATAACTACTGAAAAAACATAGTAGCTAAATTACTGATAAATATTGCTAGACATCCGATTGAGTTCGATCCCGGCTTGAAGGAATCGGATGTATAACCATCTTTATCAGTACTTTCTTAATAATTAGCTGGAGACCTGAAATACAAAATGCAACGGGTAATTGAAACTTGATAATTACTGAGAACATAGATAATATATTGATAAATATTAGACATCCGAATTGAGTTCGATCCCTGGCTTGAAGGAATCGGATGTCTAACCATTTTATCAGTACCTCTTTTTATTTTTACAAAATAGTAACAATGTAAATTTACAGAGCATTAATATTATAAATTAAAAATTAATTTAAGTTTCCTCTTATTTTCAGTATTCATTAATAACTTAGTATTTCCTTTTGTTGGTATTAGGAATGTTCTTTTCAGAGAAATTCCGAAATTTATTTTCTCCATATTTCTTCTTGTTAAAATAAAAGATTTGGAGTGCTTTCAAACTTTTTGATTAGGAGTATTTAGGTTATTAATAAGAATATGAAGAACAAATCAATTAATTTTATAATATTAATGTAAATTAAATTAATTTGAGCGAAAATTTGTAAAAATAAAAATATCATAAAGAACACCTGATTATATGAATCTTCATATGTTCTTTCTTTGTTTGCACCCACATTTTTGATAAAAAGAACTGATCCGACTTACAACTTTCAGGATAATAGCTGTGACATTGCTGTATTTATTGAACAATTTAGTTCATGCCACATTGAAAAAAAAAAACTACTAAAAAAAAGAATTCTCCAATTATTATATTAGTAAAAAACGCTCTCTCTTTTAAATTTCAAAAAATTCAACCTTAGCATTTGCGTGACCATGCTCAGAATTTCAGCTAACACTAACACATTTTTAAAAAATAAAACATATTTTGATTCACATCTAATGTTTTGCGTCCTGTTATTACCTGGATGTATTTAAAAAAACAAATCAATTTCCATGCTTGTTGATGTCTGTATGAACAGATGAAAGTACTGTAAAAAAAAATACCATATGCAAGTTGAATTTTATTAAAAACAGGATCATAAATATTCATCTATGTGTTCGTGGTTACTTTTAATTTAATAAATTTGTTTGCAGAGATGTATATCGTGCTTCAGTAATCTGTTTTTTGTATGAATGATTCATGTAATATGTATGTTATAACCCTTATATATATATGCTCTTCCTGCTATATATATATATATATATATAATGGAGTATTTAAACTGCAATCCCTCTTTTATACATGTTTCATTAAAAGACAACAGACAAAATTACTGCAATTAAGCTTTTTCATTCATTTTTTTTGTGTTCAAAAATGTGTTTTCTTTTCTGGACACAGAATGTACAAACTGTCCAAATGTTCTTGGTAATTCAAGTGCTTTTTGGCTACTCTTACTTTATCAAACTATATTTATTTTCACGTTTTTCACATTGAAATTTATATGGGTTGTGTGTATGTTCATACAGCTAATGTTACACTTTCTGACAACAGTCTCCATCAGAACCCATTTAAATTCATATTACAGTGTTGGCTTTTCTTTTTCCATCATTAAACCTGCATTATTTTATCTTTTTACATGTTAAAGTTATTATCATGTAAAAAAAAAAATTTAAAATAATGGTAGCCTTAATAATAAAAATGTGTTTTAAATGAGTTCTAATGGAGCTGTTCAAATACGAACACAGCCACAATGTGCTCTGTTCAGAAAATAAAGGCATACCAATACATCCATCTAGTTGTAAAAATAAAATAATCTTTGATAATGGCTAAAAGTATAGTCAAAGCATTTGGAATTAAAGAACATTTGGACAGTTTCTACACACTCTGTGCCCAGAAAAGAAAACCTTGTTTGAACATAACAAAAATGAAATAAAAAGCTTAATCGTAGTTCCTTGTCTGTTGTCTGTAATGAAACACACACACACACACATATATATATATATATATATATATATATATATGGAGAGAGAGAGAGAAGAGGCTATTAGTGTGCATGGGCAAATCTCAGGCAATTGCATATTTCTCAGTGGATCACCTTTCCTACCCAATAGAATGTATATGCTATACTCTTGAATTTATTTTATTTAGAGGGTTTCTGATGATAAAACACATTGACTAAGAAGTTTTCCTTTTATCTTTATTCATAGTCTTTTCACAGATATATTCTACCTGAAATTTTACACACACACACACACACACACACACACACACATATATATATATAAATGGATTTGTATAATTGGATTAGCATCATTTATTAGAAAATATATTCTGTTTAAATATAGAAGAAGTTGTAAAAATAACTTCGAAGGATCAGATTATATTTTTTTCTTATTACCCAGGTTTGTTGTCAGACAGAAATGCAAATTAACACTTGCGCTACAGATATCCATTTTTATTCAAATTGTATATATTTAAGTTTGCATGGGTGCATTTATATTTTAATTCAATGACAGTCCTAAAAATATTTCTACCTGATTAAAAAAAAAGCTTTAAAAAATAATTCTATTCATTACTGAATAATTTCCGAAAATCTCAATAAAATTATTTTTTATATTGCATATTTCCCAGTGGATGACCTTTCCTACCCAATTTAATATTGGGTTGGTGCATAATGATCAGGCGTTTTTTAAAGAATATTTATTATGAAAAACATAATAATTCAACAATAACATTTTTAAATGTTTATGGTTGACATGCATTCTTATAACCTGAAAATAAAATAATATTTTTATTAAAAAAAGTAAACAAAACAGCAACTTTTATTAACAAATAACTCACCTACAAAAATGCCTGATAATTATGCCCAAACCCAATATATAAGCTATACTCTTGAATTTGTTTTGTTCCCTTATTCTCTGACTGAGCTTCATTCTGTTCAGATCTTCTCTGCACATCTATGTCTGCATCATTTTGCCAGTAATTCCTGTTTTTTCCATAAAATTCCGTCATGATGATTATTCTTATTTTTGTGGTAGAAATGTGCTGCTGAGTTCTCTTCTTGGATGAAAGCCAGCATCAAAGCTTTCATTTCAGCATAGAAATATCAAGTGAAACCATGATCTTATCCTCAGTTCTCACCTGCCTGTTCAGCCACTATAGCCCACAGGAATCACTTCTTCTGTCTGTACCAGAATGACAAAGCAAAGTCACTATTTGCTGAAAGAATGAGGCAAGTTTAGTTTGAGAGATTGCTGGTGGCTCTGAAAGAGCATGTTGAACAAACACAAACCCTTAGTCTTTTCCTCTTCAATTAATTTGAAGTACTGACATCTACTTCAAATGAAGGGAGTGCTTTACTTTTTTGTTTTTCTTCCAACTCCACTATCGACTCAGCTGGAGTGTCTCTTGCAGATTTTTCACCTAAAATGGAGGCACTACCTGGTGATATACGCAGAGCTCTTTAACAGGTAGTAGCTGAGTTGTGTTAATGTAGTAGTAATCTCATTGTTATATGTATATTTATAGTAGTAGTTTATAGAGGAATCCTTTTTATTTTTTTTATACTGAAAATGAAATGAATAAAAACATGTAACAATAACATAAACAATAAAACTTGAGACACATTGAAATTAATGACAAGTATGTGTGTTTTTCTTTTCGTCATGTGAATTACAGATACTTGATATGGTGTGTATAAAAAATGTTCTCAGCGTTACTGTCTCTTTTGTTTTTTAAAAGTTTGTGCTATTTTTGTTTTGCTTTTCCAAGAATTTGTTATGAAGATAACATCTGAAATCATCAGTTTTTCAATTTACAGAGCTTATTGTAGAAATTTGTGTTGCTTTTTACTTCTAGTCTACCACTACTGACCTGGTTACTGTCCTGACTGCCCTCATATGTGCTTATAGTGGAAGGGTTGTTTTTATAATCAGATTTAGAATGATGAAATATCTTTGCATCTTTCATTACTGTTGGCAAGGTTGTTTTTAGGATGATGAAATTGTTTATCTTTATTTTCCAGAATGATGAAATATCCTTATCATCATTCATCACTGGTGAAAAATAATTTTAGAATGATAAATATCGTCATCATTCTGGATCATAACAACTCCATCATTGGTTTCTGCTATCATTTCTAAATTAGATCCTCACAAGGCATGCAAATTTAATGGGAACCCCTGCCAATTATCATTAAGAGATGTGCTCCTGAGCTGTCTCCCTATTCTCTCCAAACTTTACAAATAAATGTCTCTATTTCTTCTGCTTTTCAGTTTGTTAAATCCTTCTCCAGGTTCCTTTTTTAAAAATTCATATCTGGCCCTCTTAAATTATTGCCCTCTTTTTGGCAAAGTACTCAACCCAATCATGCCAAATTAGTTGAAATATCTACTTCACCACAGCCTCTTTTTGAACAAAAATGTGGCTTCCATTTGGTAGGCCTACCACTGATATGTTAATAGCCATCACTGAATTTTAATCAAACCTTAGATAAAAACAGAAACTACAAACTGATAAGTCTTGGGATATCTCAAAAGATGTTTGACGGGGTTTGGCATGTTGGATTTGTGTCAAGCTGAACATCTATGCAGTGTCCACATGAAAATTATTTGATTAATCTAATCATTCATGCAAAAACCATGTAATGATGGTCGTGTTGACGCACGCTCAGATCATTTCATACTACTGCAGGGGTCCCAAGGCTCTATCCTTGGACTTTATGTTTTTGATCTTCATCAATGACCTCCCAATGTCATCAGTTCCCAACTAGGTATTTATGTAGATGGTAACCTTTGCTTTTGACAAACCAACAGACCAACAAATTAAAAACTAGCAACTGCTTTGAAATAAGGAATAGTCGTAGTTATTTTACTTTCTCCAAAACAAAACTGCTTTCATTTAATCACCAGAGAATCTGTTCACCTTGCTATCAGCATGCTGATAGTAACACCAGAAGAACAACATTCTACACATTTGGGCTCACGTTTTCCACTGACATGAAGTAGTGACTATATTAAATCAATGCTGCATCTTCTGCCAGAAAAGTTGGCTCACTGTGTTATGCCAGAAAATTTTCCTATCAGAAAATTCGTACATTTACAAATCACCATTTACATTGAATACTGCTGTCATATCTGGCCTGATGTTCTTGCAGTATATCTGAGATTATTGACAAAAAATTCAAAAGAAGGGTCTGTAATGTGATCAATCTAGTCATCATTGCCAGCAGCAACAATATGCCATAAACTGTTTTTTTTGGGGCAACACTTTTCAACAGTTACAAAACTG